>CABHPP010141211.1:0-19544 GCA_902168425.1 Peromyscus attwateri
TTTTTTTCCCCCAGGTATTTTGTCATAGAAATGGGAAACAAAACTATGAGTCTCTACCATGATCCCACTGACCAAAATTTTTAGATTTCACAACCAAGTGAAAATAGTGTGTCAGTTGCTTCAGATTTTGAACCTTGACCTTTACTAGGCTAGCGGAGTGTGCTGTTCTACTCTCAGGGATGCCAGGCAGCATCAGCACACTACACTTCTCAGTCATCCAACCATGCAATAATGAAGGTCAAAAACTAACACTCTGTGTTGCCTTGGGTTGCTAAACTATGATGTTCAGTCGTTTTGTGTGTATTGATTGCATGGGTGACTTACAACTAGTTTATCAGAATGTGGCTCCATAGTAAATTGAGGAATACATGTTTAAAAAGAAAACAAGAATGTACAGCAAATTAGTACTCTTATAACCCGAAACACACATACACCAGGGTAGCAGAGTTATGCAAAAGAGGAGGATAGGAGAGGAGTTATGTAAAGATGTGCTCAAGATTTGTAAGACTATTATTTCATTATTTATGAAAATTTGCAATTAATTCCTATTTAAATTAGCAAACTACTTAAAGAAATTACAATTGCATCACAGAAATGATTATAGGGAGACCATTTCCATTGGTTTCTCATGGTTTTGTTTATGAGAAATGTGATATCTTTGTTTTATGTTATTCTCAAGTATTATGTGTGGTGGACCGTCTTGTACAATAGTGTTCCTCTTGAATAAAGTCAGATGTTATTACTATGCTTAGTAAAAGGGTTTCTTAGTTTCAAGTTTCCTCTCCATTGGCCTCTTTGGATTCTTCTGTGAGTTCTGAAGTTTAAGAAATGCCTGGCAGGGTAGCTCACATCTGTAATCCTACCACTTAGACAGCTGAGGGAGTAGGATCCCCACAACTCCTAGGCCAAAATAAGCTACATAATGAGTTCCAATTTGAGAGTAATAACCTGTTTCTCTCATAGCCTTAGCAAGTGGGAAACCACAGCAAGCTAATTTGAAAGCTTATGAGAAGCATTAACAACTTGAATCCACCAAAACATTCAGCAGGTTTTACAGAGAAGAATACAAAGTGAAGATGAGAACAACACATATAAACACTGGCAAATCAGTAAAAGATTATGAGTACTGAAAGGATCCTTTTAATAAATGAATACATAATAGTTTCATGACATTTTTCACACATGTGATGGACATTAGCAGTGAAATGATTTATTGTGCTCCCTACCCCAATTCATATGTTGTAATCCTAACCCCAGTACAGTGGTACTAGGAGATATTACCGTTAGAAAAGTGACAGGGTCCTTGCTCCTTTTCAGACAGGGCCCTAACTTTGGCATGAAGAACTTACCAGGGATGTAGTCACCTCTCCCTGTTTCCAGTGGGTAATCTTGAATGGCAGCTTGATATGGTTTAGAGTCGCTATGGAAATCAATCTTCAGGCATGTTTATAAAGATCTGCCCAGACTATGTACCCTTTGAGAAGAACTTGAGCCCTTCTCTTGTTATTTTTCTCATATGAAGTTCAAGAAGAAGGCAATATGAAACTCAGCAGTGGCCCTCAACAAAACCTTACCATTAGCCTTTATAGCATAATCTGACAAAAGCATTGCTTGAACTAGACAGAGTTTGGTTAGAATCACAGAAAAGTACTCAGGAAACAGGCTATTCCACACAGCATTTTAATTAGCCATTATCTACAAGTACATTAAAAAAGGAAGCTTGTGAGTGGACAAATGATAGGAAATAAAGTAAATTAATTTAAATTTTAATTAATCTATAGAAAAGTTTGTTAAAAGTGAAAATATTGGGCTGTGGTACATTTTATTGATTGATGATTGATGTGGGAAGGCCCAACTCACTGTGAGTGATTCTAATCCTGGGCAGATGGTCCAGGGTTCTATAAGAAAGCAACCTGCATAAGCCCCAAGGAGCAAGATAGTTAGCAATCTTCCTTCATGACTTCTGCTCCAGTTCCTGCATTTATGTTCCTGCCTTGAGCTCCTCTCCTGATTTCAAGATGGACTGTGACCAGAGGTTGTAAATCCTTTTCTCCCCAAGTTGCTTTTCATCATAGCTTTTTATCACAGCAATAGAAATCTATCTAAGAAAGAGTTCTAGGTCCAATAATTAAGATTTACAAGCCAGAATATGGATTCTAGCTACACTCTGCATCTTGATCGTTCACCTTGATTTCTTTCCAGTTACGTGGATTAATCAGTACTCATGTTCATTGCTTCCTTTTGTTATGCTATCCTCATGCTATATTCCAGTGATACCGTGTTGTTAATCATCTTCATAGCTCTCTGTAGTCTGCCCTCAAAGCTGATGTGGAAAACTTATTTCTCATTAATTTTGCCCATCTGTATTTCAGAAGCTTAGATGGCATTTTTATTCCTGAGACTTTTATTCCAATTGTTGTTCCACTGCTCAGTTGCATAACACTATCAATACCAGCCCACAGGTAACAACTCCTCAGTGATAATGACATTCTTCTGTTTGATAATGTTTGACTTATGTTTGTTGAGCTCAATGTCCTTCGAAGCCTCCTCTGGAACACAGTGAGGTGATCCTGACCTGCAGAAATTTATGTACACATCTTTCTCTCACATACATACTGTTATATATGTACCGTATCTATTCAGTCTTATTAAAATATTAATACATGTAGTATTTATGCATATAATAAGTCTGCTTTTGCATAATCACTATTATGAACATTTTCTTTAAAATTGCATGACAGTTCTTACATTTCTATTTTACTTTTTGTGGTTTATTACTTTTTTTTTTCCTAGGATCTTCACTGACTTTTATCAGCACTAACTTCCATGGCAAAATCCAAGGTACCAAGTCCAGGACCACTGGGCTCTGAGTCATCATATATTCTCTTGACTTACGCCAGAGTATGTTAAATGTCATAAACTAAAGTGAGTCACTGGTATGACCTTAAGTAAACTATATCTAGAGGACAATGACTATGTGTTACACTGAAAATCTGCATCGGTAATACTCCTTTACCTAGGGCCGAGATGCTGCTGCAGCCACAAGCGCCTCAGGGATTCTTGAATTGTAAGGATTTTTAGTGTATTCACTCACATATTCCCACCAGAAGTTTCTGCATCTTGCTCCTTATCAGTCAGAGTGCTAGAACTGCTGTGAGGAAATCACCTGGGCTGTGGTCTTCTCTTTCCTTCTAAAGTCCTAGAAAACATCTTCACTTTCATTTTTTTTTCCTCTTCACCTATAGCAAATTGGTATCTTTCATATTTTACCTCGGAACTCTCAGATACTTTTCTGTAAGGCTACATTTAGCAATTACTATGTGCTGCCACCGTTTCTACGACTTTCTGGGCATCAACTGTGTATCTGATATATCTGCCAGAGAAAATGTTCACCAACATTATTTCCCAGTCCAACACTCTTATAAACTTATTTTATTGGTATATTGTACATCGTTCTGAACACAAAGATAATTTCTTTCAAGCATATTATGTATTTTGGCCATATTCCCCCTTCATTTGGTCTTTCTGAGATTAGATTACTTCAGTTAATATAATTATCTCAAGTTGTATGCTTTTTAATCAAATGGTGTATTTTCTTTAATCCCTATGTTTTACATGTTCCTTGCTGCCCCATGCTAGGTGTTATACAGTTAAGGAGTCTTCCACAGTGGCAGGCAAGGAAACAGTGCACTCACTGCTCTTAGTTTAGACTATTCCTGAAAAACTTAGGAAAATCTGTCCATTTTTCAGATTTTAATTAAAGCTTGCATTTGCCATGAACAACTATAAAGGGATGGTAATAACAGGAATAGCAAAGGGAAAAAGCTAATTTGCCACAGATTAAAAACTGAAGATTGCCGGGCGGTGGTGGCGCACGCCTTTAATCCCAGCACTCGGGAGGCAGAGCCAGGCGGATCTCTGTGAGTTCGAGGCCAGCCTGGGCTACCAAGTGAGTTCCAGGAAAGGTGCAAAGCTACACAGAGAAACCCTGTCTCAAAAAACCAAAAAAAAAAAAAAAAAAACTGAAGATTAAGACGGTAGCATAGTTCTTCATTCTTCTCTTAAAAAGTTAAAGAGGTATTGATTTTTAATATGCACGGGGGAAACATCATGCTGACTCTGGAGAGTTATTTGAGGGCCCAATAGTATCTAACTGCAGGAAAATGTAAGGGTAGAGCTCAGTTATCTGTGTACAGTACACAGTATGTGGTAGAAGTCAGTTGAATGTGCATAATATATACAGAACATGATACTTCAGTTCTCTTTCAAATCAAAGAGGCAGATGCTAGCAGTCATTATAACACTGTGTTTTTGTTACTTTAGAAGATGCTTTGAAACAGTAGGAAAAGATTGTAAGTTTGAACACAAAATGGCAGATGTGTCGAATACACACAGCGGTTTCCCTGGTCACACAATGATAACTGAGCGTGACAAATACTATGCCATACAGTTTATGTTGAGACTGACACTCTACTGGGCATAACAACTACTTCATGTACAACAGAACTTGATTTGATGAAATAGCATTAAATGTGAGTTCTAAAATAGCTGTGTATGTGCTAATAAAATCTGTGTTTAATATTACTGAAAGAAGTGAAAATAATGTAATCCTCTCTTTTAACATCCCAGGACTCTGTTTACCTATTTTAAGGGTAGTCATTTTTAAGTCATATATTTCAATTTTTATATCTTTTTTTTTTTTTTTTTTTTTTTTTTGGTTTTTCGAGACAGGGTTTCTCTGTGTAGCTTTGCGCCTTTCCTGGAACTCACTTGGTAGCCCAGGCTGGCCTCGAACTCACAGAGATCCACCTGGCTCTGCCTCCCGAGTGCTGGGATTAAAGGCATGCGCCACCACCGCCCGGCTTTTTATATCATTATAAAAGATTTTAAATCATAATTAAACCATCCCCACTCTCCCTTTCCTTCCTCCCACACCTCCCAGGGACACCCACCTCTCAAATTCATAGACTCTTTTTCTTTCATTGCTATTGCAGATACATATATTCCAAAATTGTGGTGGGTTGTTTGTTTGTTTGTTTGTTTGGTGCTAGGAAGGACATGTTATCCTTATAAAGTTTTATCCTTTAGAGAAACAAATAAAAAAAACGTGGCTAAGGCATTGTGTACTGCTCAGTGGGTGGGGCATTGCTTTCAGGCAACAAAACCTTGCTGTGTCAACAGATCCTCTCCTTTTCAGTTCACTTGAATACCTGCCTGGAATTGCTTCCACTTAGTATTGTGATACAATGCCCTGCTGATATTGATGCAATCATTACTGCCTCAAAGGAGAGCAATTGTGTATTCAGTTGCTGCCTGCTCAATTGTTTGCTTGGGAGGTCCTCTGCAAGGGATATTTAAAAGATATACCATGAAGCCCTGGCTTTGGAACCTTGAAAATAATATTGAGTGATATTATGCAGTATCAACCAATTAATTAAGTTTTCTATTGATAAAATGCCCCAAGTTTGAAATGATTATTAGTGTGTTTGTGTTTGTCTGTATGATTAAACAATATAAACAACTAAAGTTCATTTCCAAAATTATTTCAAGCAAGCTGATGGATTTATTCATTCTGAAAATGCCCCTCCTTAGAGAGATTTCAAGGAGCATAGGGTGACATTGTCCTGAAATCCCAGATATTTAGAACATTAAATATCTTCCTTATGTCTTGGAAGTTGTGACACATAAAGAAGTCAGAGTTCTCTACTTGAGGCTATGAGATATTGTTGAAACACCTGACCATGTACTTACTCAGGAACAAGATAATCAAAACAAACTTAAAAAGGTCAACAAGATTCGGTGGGCTAGAGGAGTTGGCTGTAGTTCAGATTACAAGCCTCTTCCCACTGTACACTCAGACGATTATGTGGCATACACCTCTACCCTACATAGAAACATATTGATGAGCAACATATAGAGTGGAAAGATGATAAAAGTATGAGACATCAGGACCTCCTTTTCTTAGAAAAGTTAGCACATGCAGAGAGCACTGTGGTATTATATGATCAAGGAACAACAGAATGCCAGGATTAGACATAAAGACAAATTCTATAAAGATATAAACATTGAATTATGCCAGAATTGAATAAAAACTGCAGCACCTTTGGCCTGAGGATTTTTCTTGAGCACTCTGATCATTAAGAGTTAATAATATACTGTTTGGAACATGGCAAAATGCCAAGGGTGGCTTGAAGATTTAGTTTGGGTCTAGTGTCCTTGAAGCATCCAAAGCTACCAGCCTGAGAACAGATGCCTCTAGATTCTTAAAAATTGGGTCATGGGATTAATGAGTAAGAATGATAACTCTGTTTACCAATGATGTCAAAACTTAAGGGAAAATGATTGCAAATGATAACTCTGTTCTATTATAGTTTATTAATGATGACTAGAAGATGAGCAAAAGGAAGTGAAACATATGTCCCAAAACAAAAATAATATGATCTATGTTTTAGAACATCATGAATGTATCCCTGCTTACTATATTCTGTATAAAGAAAGAAGCACTCTGGCTGCTAGTCAGTCAGGCTGCAAGATTCTCCTGACCACCATGGTCTGGCTCACTTCCTTCCCTCCCCAACTCCTTACATTCTCTGCTGGGACCTGTCCCACAGGGGATGGCTCCCATCAGAGTAGGACAAGCTGTATGCTTCCTTTCTGTCCATCTGTCCTAAAACAAAACCAAGAAGTGTCCTGTGTCTGATTCCTCTCATCCCTGCTCTTGCATCCATCCATCTTCAGACCCTGCCCTCATCTGGAGCCGGACTCCGGCATAGGCTGTTTCAGGTTTCTGACTACTTTGAATAAAACTGCTGTGAACATAGTTGAGCAAGTGTCCTTTGGGTATATATTCTAGAGAGTGTTATAGCTGGGTCTTGAGGTAGATCAGTTCCTGGTTTCATGAGGAACTGCCATCTTGATATCCATAGTGGCTATACAAGTTTGCACTTCCACCAGCACTGTAGGAGTAATCCTCTCTCTCCACATCCTTTTCAGCATGAGCTGCCACTTGTGTTACTGATCTTAGTCATCTGACAGGTGTAAGATAGAATCTCAAAGTCGTTCTGATTTGCATTTCCCTAATGGACAAGGTTGTCGAACGTTTCTCTAAGTGTTTCTTGGTCATTTAAGATTCTTCTACTGAGAATTCTGTTTAGATCTGTGCTGCATTTTTTAATTGGATTATTTGGTTTTCATTATCTAGTTTCTTGAGTTCTTTATATTTTTTGGACATTACACCTCTGTCAGATATGGAGTTGGCAAAAATCTCCATTCCATAGGCTGTTTCTTTGTGTAATTGACCATGTCCTTTGCCTTATAGGAGCTTTTCAGTTTCATGAGGTCCCATTTATTAATTGTTGATCCTATTGTCTGTCCTATCTGTGTTTTTTTTTTTTTTCAGAAAGTTTTCTACTGCCCACTGCAGCTTTAGAAAATCTTTCTTTTTTTCATACCTTTACTTTTGATTATCGTGTTCTGAGGGGACTTTCTTTTCTGGTCCCATTTGGTGTTCTTGTACCTTGACAGGCATCTCCTTTTTTTCGTTAGGGAAATTTACTTCCATGATTTTATTGAAAATATTTTCTGTGCCTTTGACCTGTGTTTCTTTGCCTTCTTCTGTTCCTATTGGTCTGTTCATAGTGTCCCAGATTTTTTGGATGTTTCATTCCAAAGTTTTCTTAGACTGAAGATTTTCTTGGACCAAGGTATCCATTTCCTCTCTTATTTCTTCACTGTCTGAGATTCTGTATTCCATCTCATTTATTCTGCTGGTGAGGTTTGCCTCTGACATTCCAGTTCACCATCCTAAATTTTTCATCTGCAATTTCCATCAGTTTGTGTTTTCTCTATTTATTCAATTTCCACTTCCAGGTCTTGAACCGTTTTGTTCATTTCCTTCCACACAGAGTTTTGTAGGAGATTTATTCTTTTCCTCTTTAATTACCTCTATCATACTCATAAAAGCTGTTTCAATGTTGTTGTCTAAAATAAAAATTGTTATGGGTAGCCCTCACTGAGGCAGTTTATAGCCAATTGAAAAGTCTTATTCCAAGCCAGGTTGTGATGTCCCATTAGTCCAGAGGGAGGCTGAGGCAGGTGGATCTATGAGTTCAAGCCTATCCTTATTTACAGAATGAGTTCTAAGAAAGCCAGGGCTACACAGAGAAACCCTGTCTTGGGGGGAATAAGGGGAAGAAAGAAAGTCTTATTCTAACTGGCTAGGATCATATTTGGGGACCTAGTTGTGACCCTGGGTGTCAAGAGCACAGGGTATTGGAAGGCAAAAAACCATGCCCTCGCATCTTGCTTGGCAGTTGTGGGGAGGTGGGGCTTCACATAAGCAAGTAGTTTGACAAAAGCTTAGAACAGCGGTTAGCTGGAGGATGTTGCGCACAAGCAATCAATTTAACAGGCACTAAGAAAAGATGGCTAGGACATCCTAGCCTTAAGTTCTTAGAGTTTGGTAATTTTCCATGGAATTTTCCATCAAGAAGAACAAATTCTAGTTCAATCTGAAATGGCCTCAGCAAGAATACAAGATGGAGGTACCTTGTTTTACCCTACTTCCCTATATTGCATCTCTCGGGGACCTACTATAGTAAGGTTGCTGGGCTCTAGTTGAGACATTTTGTCCTGGATATTAATGAATATATTTTTATGCAAATACCTAGGCATTTGGGTTTGGAAAGAATGTAATCCTAGGTGTTTAAGTCTTGTCTCCATTGGGTGGTTGTTTTGTTCCTGGTTTCTTTAGGCCTCTCTGGTTCTTAGGAGAATAAGGTGACTATGGTTTGTCTTGTAGGAAATTTCTCTGGGATCTTGATAAGTATGGTCACTGGGATTCTGGGTCAAGTGTTCTTCTAGGTATTGGTATCTAACAGGTAGGAATGAGGAGGGTCTAGGAGAAGGTGAGCTTAGGAGTTCCACAGGAAGAAGACAAGAAGGGTTTTCCATCTTGGTTTGGTTGATTCCCTATGATTGGGGGCAGAGAGTAAGATGAGACAAAAAGGGCAAGTGCTACACAGCTAGGGAGGAGAGGGGGGTAGGATTAGAACAGAGGAGAGGAGGGAGAGTGAAGATCTGAGGTGTGCCTAATTTCTTCAGTGACTTACTTGCTCCTCTGGAAGGCGTGGCTTGCAGGTTCCCAAGGAGAACTTGCTGGAGTTGTGGGCTGGGATTAAAGGTTGAGTTGAAGCGGGGCAACTTTAATCCCAGCACTCGGGAGGCAGAGCCAGGCGGATCTCTGTGAGTTCGAGGCCAGCCTGGGCTACCAAGTGAATTCCAGGAAAGGCACAAAGCTACACAGAGAGACCCTGTCTTGAAAAACTAAAAAAAAAAAAAAAAAAAGGTGAGTTGATAGGAAGGTTGGACGGACGAGATCTGCATGAGAGATGTGAGAGATGAGGTAGAGTGGAAGGGAGCAGCAGGTGGTCTGCTACAGAGATTGGATTTGGAAGAGAGAAGGGAATGTTGAAGATCTGCATTTAAGCTACCAGTTTCCCTGTCCTGATTGACCTTCAAGTTTCCAAGGAATGCCAGGTGTAGGTGAGGACTGGGATAAAACAACAAGCTGGAGAAAGAAAGTTTAGAGTGGACGTTCCGTGGGATTGCCGAGAGATAGGGTCAAGGGGGGGGAAGGGAGGCTGCAGCAGGTGGCCCGCTACAGTGCTGAGAATAAGACGGGGAATTGGATTTTGGAGAGAGGAGGGATAGGAGGGAGAGGTGAGGGTCTGCGGTTGTCTATTTGCTTCTTGGTGAGAGTGGCCTCAGTGTTCCCAGGGAGTGCTTACTGGAGTTGGGGGCTGGGATAAAGTAATGAGAGGTGAGAAGGAAGGAGGAGAAGGTCTAAGTGATCAGTTGGAAACTTGGGGGAGGGGGCGGCAGAGAGGAAGAGGAGGCCACAGCATGTCCTGTGTTACAGAACTGGGGATGAAATTTGAGGATCAGACTTGGAAGAGAAGAGGAGGAAGTGAAGATCTGCCATTAGCCTACCTGCTTCCCTGGCCAGTTTAAATTCTTCTTGTGGTAATTTTCTTCATTACATATGCGGTTGTCTTGTGTCATTTTATATTGTTACATTTCATGGAATTCTTTTCATACCACCCCACATATCTCAATATAACTATAATCTGTCTATCTAAGTTTGTGAGAATATACTCCCAATTTTATTGTTTTTAAAGCTTTCCTATGTATTCATTTATTTTTATATTTAAATTCAAATATAATTACATCACTTCTCCATTTCCTTTTTCCTTTCGACCCATCCTATGTCCTTTCCTTCAATCCTACCTATACCCCCACCACTCTCAAACTGATAGCCTCTTTTACTTTGGTTATTATATCTTTTATTATTATTACTACACACACACACACACACACACACACACACACACACACACACACACATATATGTGTGTGTCCTTATATGTCCGTATATAGTGATAGTTACATATAGATGGGAACAAATGTATAAATCAACCTTCAGTGTCCATTGTTTGTTATTTGTCTGTCTATGATTTCAGGGCTGACCACTTTGCATTGAATGATCAGGGCTTTCATCCCCTTCCAGCAGTCATTAGTTGCCTATAGTCTTTGCCTAGGAGTGGAACAAAGGGAGACATTTTCCGCTTTCCCATTAGCATGTCTCTAGCTATTGTCATTGTTCAGGTGCTGTTCATGCAGGCTGTTGCTGTGGCTCCTGGATGCCTCTCAGCGGTTGAGGTTAAGTCCTGTTACTAAAGACACATGAAGACACAGGACTTGAAAAATTAGAGCTGGATCTAACCTGGAAACTTCATTCTTAAGGTCTAGCTTCTATTGTACCAGAAAGTACTATGCAAACTGTCAAGAGAGGGATGCAATTAATAATCCTTCTGCTATAGAAAGTATACAAGATTAAGAAGAGAAAAACTCTATTATAGTATTTATCTATCTCATGAATCCCCAAGCATTGCTGGCCCCAAATAGAACTACCTTATATACACCATAGGTTTACAAATTCTATGTACACTGTGATCCTTAAATCTCTGCTGGGGAATGTCTTCCTGTATGCTGTGAATATATGTTGTTTCCATTGGTTAATAAATAAGCTGCTTTGGCCTATGGCAAGGCAGCTTAGAGGCAGGCAGAAAATCCAAGGAGAGAGACAGGACAAAGAAAGGTGGAGTGTGTAGAGAGATGCCAGCCTACTGCCCAAGGAACAATATGCCAGCAGACCAGTAAGCCATGGAACACGTGGCAAAACATAGATTAATAGAAATGGGTTAATTTAAGACATAAGAGCTAGCTAGCAAGAAGTCTGCCATAGATTATACAGTTTGTAAATAATATTAAGCCTCTGAGTGATTATTTTATAAGTGGCTGTTGGACTGCAGGGCCAGGTGGGTCTGGAGAAACCCTCCAACTACAAATCTCTTTTAAGTGCAGGCAGCTGACTGAGTTTGAACAACTTAGACAGGAGACTGAAAGTCTGACCACTTGGGCAGAAGGGAAATTTACACAACAAAGATATTGCATAATTATCTTTTATGTATATTAGTGTTGTTCTTTTGGAATAGTTGTTACCCAGGTCCATCTCATCTACCTGGCAGAATTAGGCTGTTCCTGATAAGAGCACAAGGGACTTAATGCAGACCAGGACTTAATGATGATTTTAACCTGAACTGCCCCTTGAGCTGCCCCTTAGAGGCATGTTCTTTGATACTGGGATGGGTCTAATGTAAGTCAGAGTTCTCTCCTTCTGTTATAGAAATGGAGCCTATTTTCAGTGAATAAACATTAGCAGAAAGTTTTTCAACAACCTTAACCACAATTTCTAACAAGTCTTTCTAGTGAATTACTTATCTTCCAGTCATATTGGAGGCAGTGCTCTTTTGATAAATTCTACTCTGTATCACAATGTTTCCTAATCATAATCAAGTTTGTTAGTGAATCCTTTATAGCATCAATTTTAAGACTTCAAGTTTCTCCTTCATCAATACTACACCAGCTGTGATATCTAGGAGCAATAAAAATGACCAGTGCAGCTAGGTATTCTTAAAGTAATAATAAGTAGCACTCACGTATTGGTGGTAACTAGCAGCTCTCTTATTAGAATTAAGGCCCACTCAACAGGAGAGAAACTGTGCCTGGTACTAGGCAACTAACTACTGATGGCTATCGATGTCAAGGATCTTAGAAGAGAATCTACTACCTTAAACTACTTTGCTGGACCAACAACATTCCTTAAGTACACTATACATCTTATGCTTATACTCACAAATAAGTATGGCCATCACTCTTCATCAAAGAAACTTCTCTCAACAGCAAATGGAGAGTATTACAGAAAATCACAAATGATAGACAGCAAAGTTTTTCTTTTTTGAGGGCAGTAATTATATACTAATTTTTAATTCTTCAGTATTATATTTACATAAAGATGATTTGGAAGTTTTTTAAGAAGAAACACATTTGCTTGGTCATGAAAAATAATCTACCATTTCTTAGAGTAGTATTATGAATCCTATTGACTCTTCTTCAGAAGCAAATATGAAGAACAATCTATAAAATAATAAATAAGTTTCCAAGGATTCAGATTTTTATGTAATGACTGAATGAACTCTTTGTAAAGGCCAGAAAGAATAATGTTGAGCTTCTGACAGGAAGTTCACAATTCACTTGTCAGTTAAGTCAAGCAAGGTCATTTTTCTTACTTTCATTATTTCAATCCTTCCTGAAGATAATACATAAGTCAAGGGTCCTTTCTTGTCTTTCTATATTTTGGTATCTTTGCTTCATAAAAATTGACAGGGGCAGAAAATAATCAAGACGTGCTCTAATGTCCTTGATTCCCACAAATGAGATTTTCTAACAAAACATTCATTTTAGATAAAACTGAAAGATTATATTAAATGTGGAATTAGAAAAAGTTTTAGAAAAGACTCTGATGAAAAATTGTTGAGTTATTAAAACAAAGTCAGTGAGAGGGCACCAAATATTTAATGGAATCATAATAGTAAAAGTTTCCATTTAGACTACTCCATCACTGTTAATTTTAGATATTTTGTAAAGCTAGTAAAATAGAGATTATCCTGTTTCTTTTGGATTGTAGCTGAAAAATAATTGAGAAAATCATGCATAATATTTTAAATTAGCAATTTAGGAATCTGTCCATTACACGAGAAACCTGGCAAATATTCTTTTTTAAATCCTTATGTTGTGGACATAAATGAAAAGAACCGGTCTAGGAATACAGCTCAGTAGGGAAAGCATTTGGCACACATGATTGGCCTTGTGTGCTCATAGCCAAAAGCACCATTCTGGGTGACCTATTTCAAGTGTCTGCAATCCCAACATATACTTAATGGAAGATGGGCAGTGGAGACTACAGTCTCTTGAAGCGCCTGGGCCAGCAAGGCTGTGTTACTCAGCATCAAAAACAGGGCAATGGTAGGGTACAAGTCATCTGAGGGGAAATGGGAAAATGGGTGGAATTCTGGTTAGTGATGAGGGTATAAGAAGGAAGTGAGGAGTGTTAAATAAAAGTAAGGATACCCGAAAAAGTCATAAGAAATCATATTATTAAGTATCTATTTCAAAAAAATCTACAATGCATGTAAGTCTGTATATTAATATAAACACATAGTTTAAAGGAAAAATTTTCAGTGGACTGACAAATCCTCTTCCAAGAGCTAAAGACCACAACAAAAATCACAACACCAGGTAGGACAGGCACTCTTTTGAGTTGTTGGTCAGGTTGTCCAAGAGACTCACAAAACAGAGCCTATTGCTACTGTCCTTGATTGTCAGCAGAGGTAAAAGGTAAGTCCCTATAGTTGAAGACTCTGGATGCTTCAGACACCAGGCCTAGAGGCCCCTGATCTGGAATTGACTTGAATCCCCCCTCCCTGTGTAACAGTTTTCATGGCACCAGAATGTGCCATGCAAGTTTCCAAAGGAATGAAACAACCAACAGTCCCACTCAGTCCTAACACCTAAGAACTGCAACAATAATCAGTATGGGATGATAGCTCTTAGGGCACAGTAGTGGTATACAGACCTTGACAGTAACTAACAGCCTTTCTAGTTGGACTAATTAACTACAGAGAAATCATGCCTGATACTGGAAACCTAGCTAACTAACCAGGGCTAGTAAAGTTATAGTTCTTGGAGGAGAACCTCCAACAACCCCTTGGCCAAATAAGCACAGCCCCAGACTATAATCTAAGCATTTGTCCTTATATTTACAGATAAATATAGTTGTCACCTCTCACCAAGGAAACTTCTCGTCTCAACAGAGATCATTACAGAAAACCACAACTGTGTATCTGATTAATACACAGAATTGTGTAACATAGTCACAATGGATACATTTATATAACAACTCCTGTACCTAATTATGGCCCAGGGGACATTGAGAAAGATGGGACAGAAAGGTAATAAGAGCCAAAGGATCAGGGTGTTTGCTATAAGATTGTGTCTACTATTAATGTCAGAAGACATACCCATACATTCTTAACAAAATAACTGCATAAATATGAGTTCAACAAGGACAACAACAATAAACAAAGTGGATGGGTGAAATCCCTGGAGGCTCCAACCATACACACAGACTTACAGGCAACTAAAAAATGCTGAGAATGGGAGAAATAGTGTTCCCAGGGAAGAGCACACCAGTTGGTTATCAAATACCAAATCATTAGTCCCGAAAACATATAAGTAACATTATATAGACTAAACAGTTTATTTTTAAAAATATATATGTGTATTCATATATGTATATGCATGCAACATCAATTCATGAAAAGAGAGGTCATGAATTTTACAAAGAGCAAGGAGGTATATATGAAAGAGTTCGGAGGGAAGAAAATGAATGAGGAAGTGACATGATGATATTATAATCTCAAAAATAAAAGAAATAATTAAAAAAGATTGTTCCAAACAAGATGCAAAGGTGATCTCCATACACACTCATCATTGACCAAGGCCCATAGTCATAAGCATGCTAACAAGTATGCGGACCTACATGTATACCTTACCTTCACAGCAACACATAAAATGGAAAAGAGAACTTCATTCCATCTTCTCTCTTAGCGACTGCATGAAGGGATAAGCAAACCTTGTGTACCTAAGACAGATAAGACATTATCTCCACCAAGTTGAGATAATATGCAGTTCTATCCCTTCTGCACATGGAATTAGATACTTGTCTGTAAATCCATATTTAATACTACTTTTTGTAATGTCTCATATTATGAAGTTAGTAGCAATCTATTACAGAAACTTTCTTTAAAGGTAAGAAACTATGATAAACTCAGAATTCTAAACAGAAAAAATAAACTTCCTTAAACCAAATTGCAATATGTGAATTGAATAAACCATAATTAAGTATCTTCTTTGCAATGGACCTTTTATTGTTTTTTGGCAATCACTCTTGACACTCTAATATCTTCAGACAAACCAGTAGAATCTGGAGAAACCTTGACTACCAGAGGAATCCACTTTCCCAGTCCTTATAGAATGCTAGATAATAGTAAATTACAGAGAAATGAATTTTCTCCTATGTGATTATAGCTGTCACATTGTTCCTGCTTGCTTCTGTGTATTATTGTACACATAATTATTTTGTAACAATTTATTTAAGTAAGTTGCACAGAGAGAGAAAGGTTTAGATAATTCGAAGTCCTGGAGTTGAGCTGATCATATAGCCAGTGTAAAGTTCTCCCCAGGAGCCTCATTGTCTCATTCTTGGTCATAATAGGACAATTTCTAGTTTCTCGTTTGTAAATATGACATTAGCTGTAATTTTTGTAAACATTATTCATAGAGCTTGTGAAAGGTCTTCCTAGTCTTTTTATTTTACTTATTCTTCTCTCAGACAATAATGCTGACCACATCCACCCCTCCCTCCACTCCTCCCAGTCACCCCTCCCCACCACCTCTCTCCTCTCCCAGATCCACCGCCCCCCCACCATCTTCATAAAAGAGCAGTCCTTCCAGGGACATCAGCTGAACACAGCAGGAGGCAGAGGGGTGGGGTTTTTTTTTCATTCATAATTCGATAAGAGTTTTTATGAATGTGTCATGAATTGGCGTTTGCTTTTGTCTGAAGTTTTCCCTGCATTTGTTGATAATCTCAAGATTTTCTGTTTTAATTCATTAGTGTGACAGCTCAAATTCATCTATTTTGAAAGGTGGCCTTACCTCACTGGTAATAAACCGCACTCTATATTGGTATATATTTCTTTTATGGAGTGTTGGAGGTTATTTACTAATATGTGTCCAGGACTTGTACTGGACTGTGTACTATGAAAGATATTGACTTATACTTTTCTTTCCACACCTTATGTTGGTAGTAGAATTATGCCAGTCTTATAGACTGAATTTGCAGTTGTTTTCTTTATTTTATTCTTCTGACAGAAAGTTCAAACAGTTGGTCCCGCATCTTTCTTATATGCACATTTAAACATACCAGTGAGGCTATCTGAACCTGTTCTTTCTTTTTTTATGTATATATGCATAAAATATACATATATTTCTCATTAGTAGATGCTGTTCTACTTTTATATTTCTTCTTGTGACTTGTGGTATGTTGTACTTTTCAAGTGGTTCATTTCGTCTAGGTTATTGTATGAACAGTCATGTATCATTTGCAGCATCACTCAGTTATTCCTCTAATGGCCTGGCATCCACCGTGATACCAATGCTGCATTTTTTTTATATTAATTATAATCATTTTGTCTACTTTTTTAGACTAGAAGCTTATCAGTTTTATCAGTCTCTTATCAAACTAGCTGTAGGAGTCATTGATTTCTTGTTTACATTTCTTGTGATTTCTACTCAAAATGTGTTATTTTTCGTTTTCTTTGCCTTTCTTTGGATTTCATTTGTTCTTTTTCTCTGTTTTTCTAAAGTGTAAACTTAGCATACTAATTCACACATTTTTTTCTTTCTGTGCATTCACTATTGTAATCCTTTTTAAGGACAGCTTTGGGATAATCATATTATTTTATGTTGTTAATACAAATATTTTGAAATTTTCATCTGAGATGTTTTTCTTCACTTATGCCATTTGGCAGGTATCCTGCTGTTGACTTGTACTTTAGATGTATTGTTTGAGTTTATTACTATATGACCTCGATGATTTAAGCATTGTAAGTTAATTTTTCCAGTTCATAATGTGGCGTGTGTGGATGGTAAGTCCCACGTAAGGTTGACCCTAGTGGGCCTCGTGCTGCAGCATTAGTCAGATTCTTACTGTACTCACAAAATATTTGAGGAAAACTATTTAAAGAAAAAAAATTATTTTGGTTCACAATTTAAGAGGTTCCCAGTTCCTGGTATGCCGGCTGCACTATTTCTGGTCCTATGCTGAGGAAGAGAGGTACGCAGGTGAAAGCAACATGAAAAGGAGCTGCTTACCTCCAGGAAGCCAGGAAGCATAATCAAAGGGAGCAGAGGCAACCACTGATAAGATAAACCCTTTGACTGCACTAACCCATGGACCTCTTTCCTCCAACTAGGTCCTACCTCCTACTAGTCCATACTACTGTGAATTAGCAATGAATCAATACACTGAGGAACTTAAAGTTTTTTAAGCAACTGAATACTGCCGTTGGATTCAAGCCTCAAACAAACGAGCCATTGAAGTCTTTTATGTCTCAAACTATAATAGCTGTTTTGGGTAAAGTTATTATACACACCAAGGAGAGCCAGTTTTCTTGTGCTGTTCTGTTCAGTTAGGCTTTTGCTAATTTCATGTCCTGCTGTGTAATTCTCCAACTATAATAACTTTTCTGTCTTTTGCTTCTCGTAATTTTATCCAACATTTTGCCATTATTAGGCACATACCTAGCAAAGGTTTTTTTGTTTTTTTTTTTAATGGCTTTTTGAGCACTTAACCTTTTGTCATACTATACCACACCTTTTTGTTCCTGATAATTGTTCTTTCATGTCAAAACAATGCAGACACTCTACTCTTCTTTAGACAGAGGTTTGCATGGTGCATCTTTCTCCATCCCTTTTTTTCTAGCTCATGCATTTATACAGAATGACTTGCCTATAGATGACATGTAGTTGATTTTAGTTTGGACCCACCATGGTAGTCTGTTTTATGGTTATTGTTTTAGGCCAGTTATTTGAATGGGAATTATTGATACATTAATCATGATATTGCTTCACTTCCCTATAGGTTGTATCAATTATTTGTTTAATTTTGTTTGTTTCCTTTTCTGTTCTCACCATTTTTTCCCTGCCATCCTTGTTGAGATTACTTTTAGAATTCCAGCTTCTCATTCTTCTTAGTATTTCAATTATATTCCATTTTACTTGTGTTTTAGCTTACATCCTTAGGATGTATGATGCCCATTTACTACAAATCCAAGGCTACTTCTAAATGCCATGCTGTGGATAGGGGCAGGGCTCACAAGACCCCATCATTAACTGAGGAGGTATTGGCAGCTGATAGTTGCTGGGGAAAGGTGACACATGCTTCTTCGGTGGTGTGGCCACACAACATCTCATGTTCCAGAGGATTGTGTACAGTCACAAAGGTGGGAAGGGGACCAGTTAGGAGAAAATCTGGGGGGAATTGGAGGAGGAAATGAGGTGGGTATTATATTCCGTCTTATGCATGTATTAAATCTCAAAGCATAGTTTTAAAAAAGGCAAACCCATCAAGTGCCATGCTACTTCTTCCATGACAGAGACCATCTAAGCAGATGCACATCCGCCTGCTCCTTTACCTGCAGCACTGATGTCAACGCTTGGCTTATCCTTAGCCTGCATGCAGGGACTTTGTGTTTGCTGCGACGATTTATACAGAAGATCTACTCAGTTAGCTAAGTATAAGCATTCTGTTTTACTTTTTCGTCTTCCTACCTAGACTCCTTTCTTATGTAGATGTGAATTCTTTGCCTTTATTGTTGCTTCTCTCTGAAAATTTAAAGAAAAATATCTTCTAAGTAGAGCTACTGCTACTGGTTGTTTTATACGCCTGAGAAAGTCTTTATTTTGTTTCTCTAGCTCAATTTGGATGCAAAACCCCTTTATTTCCATGGGTAAAGGATGTTTTAATATTTTTTTTAATTGATTAAGTGTGTTCTCTGACAATTTCACACACTTGCATAATACATGTTGACCATTCATATATCACATCTTCCTGACACCCCATCTACCCACCTTTCTCCTCCAAAATCTCTTTTCCCCACTCCTATTCATTTTGTTTGGTGACCCAGTGAGCTTAGCTAGGATTACTTTTTTGATCAGCAGTGGATACAGAGTAGGGAATAATGTTCTCCCTTTCCTAGAGTCTATCTACAGCCAGCAGTCAGCAATGAGGCCACTCATGAGCTCCTCCTTCTTCCATAACTGACTAATGGAAGGCTAGTCTTGTTTGGAATCTGTATAAGAAGCCAAAGTTGCTACCAGATGTAGACCAAAGCCAAATATTAGGCTGATTTCAGGGAATCATGTAGAAGAGGGGGAGACAGGATTATAGGAGCCAGAAGGGTCAAGGACACCACACACACACACACACACACACACACACACACACACACACACACACA
>CABHPP010141211.1:19554-51117 GCA_902168425.1 Peromyscus attwateri
ACACACACACACACACACACACACACACACACACACACACACACACAAAACCCACAAAAAACCCACAAAAAAAAATCTCCTCACAGAATCAACTAACCTAGGTGCATGGGGGCTCAAGAGACTAAACTGACTACAGGGAGCCTGCATGGGACTGACCTAGGCATTCTGCATATATGTTACAATTGTGTAGCTTGGTCCTCTTGTGGGCCTCCTATTAGCAGGAACAGGGCTTGTCTCTAACTCTTTCACTGGCTTTTGGGACCCTACTCCCCGTACTGGGTCTCAGTACATGGGGAGGTGCTTAGTCTTACTGCAACTTGATATGCCATGTTTTGTTGATACTCATGGGAGACCTGCCCTTTCCTAAACAGAAATGGAGGAGTGGATTGGCAAGGGAACAGAGGGAGGGGGTAGGAGCGAGGGAATGGGAGGGGAGGAGGGAGGGGAAACTGCGGCAGGGATGTAAAATAAACAAATAATCAATAAATTTAATAAAAAGAAAAGAAACCAAAGTTGTGAGTTCATAATTGCAACAGTTGTTTCAAAGCCTACATGTAGATGTAATTCTAAATGGTCTTATTAAATAAGAAACACAGAGCCAAATAAAGACTTAAAAGCCCAGATATCAGAGCAGTAACCAAGAGCTGAGACCACCTTATCTTACCACTCCTGCTGTCCTTCCCCTGGGAGAGAGACCTTCTCCCTGTGTCCTGTCTTTTTATAGAGTTTCTGTTCTGCCTTCTTATTGGTTCTAAACCCGACCACATGACTTCCTCGTCACTGCCTGTCTACACAGACCTCTAATTTCACACACTTGCAATTATGTTGACCATTCATATATCACATCTTCCTGACACCTCATCTACCCACCTTTCTCCTCCAAAATCTCTTTTCCCCACTCCTATTCATTTTGTGTGGTGACCCAGTGAGCTTAGCTAGGATTACTTCTTTGATCAGCAGTGGATACAGAGTAGGGAATAATGTTCTCCCTTTCCTAGTCTCTATGGTTGGTACTGGGATTAAAGGCATGTGTCACCATGCTGGCTGTGTCCTTGACCACACAGAGACTTTGCCTGCCATGTGATCGGATTAAGGGCGTGTGCTACCACTACCAGACTTCTGCTTAATGGCTTGCTCTTAGCTCTGATCCCCAGGCAACTTTATTTATTAACATACAAATAAAATCACATTTCAGCACAAATAAAATATCACCATACCTACAGGGTACCTCCTTGTCTTATCTCCCCGCTCTCACGTGCAGCTCACCTCTATTCCCTTCAGTGTTGTCTGAGCCTTACAGGGGGCTTAGCCAGCAGCCAGTGCTTATTCGCGCTCATTCTCAGCACCTTAATCAGCCATGCATCTCTGCATTCACCATCCTTCATTGCAGAGAGACCTCTTTCATTAAAACTAACATGCACATTTGTCTATGGGTGTGCACATGCATGTTTATGGTAATTTGATGCTATGTCAGTTTAGTTAATCAAGAGTAGTAGGCTTGTCCCAAGTCTATGATCTCTCTAGGAGTGGGCTCTTACTCAGCTTATGGTGAAAATGTTGGCAGAGAATACAAAATCTTCTGAAGTGTTCAAGTTTATGGTATTTAAGTGGATTCTAGCCTCAAACTTCCGTTATTAGAAGTGTGATATTCCCTTTTATATGCTGGCCATTGTGCTTACACCGATTTTTCACAGAGATGTTTTTTAAGGGACATTTTTTTTAATGGGCTTACCAACACAACTTCTTTTGTCCTTGCTTCCTAGTCCTTAGCACAATCAAATATATTCAATGTTAGATATACTTTTTTAATGATGCTAAAATTATTCCTAATTTCCAAAAATTGTAAGTATTTTAGAAAATAGATATAGATGTCTTAGTTCATAGTAGAGCATAATAACAGTGACCATGTGAAGTGTAGACATTCCAACGGAAATGACTCAATCTTACCATAAAAGAGTATGTCCACAGAAGACTGCAAGGGAAAACAACAGTGATTGTTCTTAATGCAAGCCTGGACAAGAGGCTTACTGGACACATTGATCATTATCTAATACAGCAAGATATTACACATTTACTGGTTAAATGATGTTTTTATAGTAATTTTTAAAACGTTATATTATAATTTTGTTTAGATTTAGGTTCAATTTTATCTTTTCTTACCTGTGGGAAATATATATATATATATATGTGTGTGTGTGTGTGTGTGTGTGTGTGTGTGTGTGTGTATGTGTGTGTGTGCGCGTGTGTGTATAAAAGCTTAGTATAAATCTGTACAAATAACCTAAGGAACCTTGAAAAGCTAATTGTGTAAGCAAGGTGTTATGAACTCTGTGATAAGCAAATTCATATGCTAGTGACTGGTTGTCTTGGAGATGAAATAGTCAGGGCCGCATCTGAAGACAATCCAGAGCTTTGCCACAGCAAAGCCTTTCAAACATTGCTATTCTAAATATGACACAGATTTGTAAAACAACAGACCATTGAAAAAGGGATAAGTATCTCCTCTGAATTTTGTTTATGTAACCTATTTAATACAAGATCTTGAGTCTCCACACAATTTAGTTGGGTTATTCCTGTCTAACAGGGAAATAAAGGATCATTATTGTTAATATGCCTAAAGAAAGAAATGTTAGTATTTAAAAATCTGAAATTAGATAGAAAACACCACTATTTCCACTTGACTTATTTTTTAAATATGGCACTCTTGTGGTAGGGGTGAAATGGAAAACTCAGTGTGGAATATTTTTGAGAATAGCCTTCTCTTGTCCATTAAAATACTCACTCAACAACATGATGGCAATGTGTGTGTGTGATGAGAGGAAATTAATACTCTCTAAATATTTCCTGAATTATATCATTTTATTGCCTATAAGGGAGGAAGTGTAAAGCTGTTTTTCAGACGTTAGACTGTGGTTCTCAATAATTGAGCTAGGGAGGCAGTAAAGTCCAGAAAGTGGTTTCTTAGAAAATTATCTCATTGTAGGGGGAAGTAATGTTTTACAGGATTCTGATATGCTGTGGACGGACCGACGGAGATTCTGACAGTAACTCTTGTCAGACTAGGGGCCCTCCATGACTACAGCAACAGTGTGTGACAGGGCTTATATCACCAAATTTCGACCCTAGCTCTGATAATTATTTATAAAGAACTCCTACCTTTTCTCTCTGAACAAATGCAAGATCTGATGGACTATCTCATTCCCCACCACTCTCTGAGGAATGTCTAATCACCTTCCTTGCCTTTAGTAACAATCTTGTTAAGCAGTTTAGACAGAACCTCCTCTTATCTCTGCTGCATCCTGTCAGTAATTTTACATTTACTGATCCTTACCCTGAAACTGCTCATTGTCTATAAATCCCCACTGGCTTTTGTGTTCACAATTGAATCGGCTTCTACATTGAGTTTTATCTTCCTCAGTTGCTATACTTTCTAATTACTGTCTACTTTTAATATTTTATTATCCAATCCCGATTTTCTTTAACAGAGAGAAAACAGCAATAACAAATATCTGACAAGAAAAAAAAAACAAAAAAAACAAAGCGTTCAGCCAATGATGAGAATGGGGATAATTGTGTCCAAACAAACAAACGAAGAAAAGACAGGAGGAGAAAACACTGAAACCTGACACAAAGTCAATCAGAAGTTCCATTTCTGTATCAGTTAGACCTTTTTTCTGTATCATTGATGGGAAGGAACATGGGCATGGATGCTACTTCTCCTATTGTGAGAGTTCACACTACATTAATCACTCTATGGACAGCTGTATATGCAGCAGCTGCATTACATCCTCTGACGAGTAAAGATTCATGCAGTGATTCTAGATTTATTGAAGCAGACTTCCACAAGAGACAATATAACTTGTTATAATTTAGCATGTTTCAGTCAAAATAGAATTACATTACTTTGCTACATCCTCCCCTCACCACAAATTCTACCCATAGCCCACTCTCAAGTTCTGAGCATCTTTTCTTTGATCATTTTTTGTTTTACAGCATGCATTTGCATATGCATACATGCATGTCCACAATTATATTTAAAAACAACCTGCTGAGTCCATTTTGTTATTAGTATAGATATATAAGTATATATATATATATATATATATATATATATATATATAATTCAAGGCTGACCACTCTCAACCTTGGCAATTGAACTGCATAAAAGTAAACAACTTTATAGATTATTGTTAGGGATTATGCTGGCTTAGTAAATTAGTGGTTGAAGATTCTCCTCCAGTAACTATGAATTCACTAGTTCTGAGTAGTTATCTGGGTTTCTAGTACCAAGCATGATATCCTTCTTGAGCAGGTTTTAAGTCAAATTAAAGAGCTAATGGTTACAGCCAAGGTACGTGTGCCACTTCTGTACCAGTAGGGTTATTGTGCCATGCTGGCCATTGATGTAGTTCATAGGCAGTATAGCTGGGTGTGACAGTTGATAAACAGTTGTCCTTATGTTGATAGATAAGAGTTATCTTCACTTCTCATCAAGGAAATGTCTCTTTGCAGCAGACACAGATCACACAGAAAACCACAACCAATCAAAATGCAGAGTTGTGGAGCCCAGTCACAAAGGAGGCATCTACAAAACATTTCCACACCTACAGTTCAGGGAACGTTGTAGAAGAGGGGGCATAAACATTGTGAGAGCTAGAGCATCAGGGACTTTGCTATAAAGTTGTGTCTCCAAGTGACATTAGAAGCTATACCCATAAAGTCTCACCGATACGGCTGCCCAAATGTGAGGCAAAAAGGATGACACCACATGAATGTAACAAACTGAAGAGGGTAAAGCCTGGGAAGCTTCAACCTTATACAACTGCAGGCAAGCAGGAGAGATGGTCCTCCCTAGGGAAGAGCATATCAATTGGTTGTTCAGTGACAAAAGGTTAGCATTGGAAACATACATACTGAAAGGGAAAAGTCAGTAGCCATCTAGAGAGACACTCCCCCATTCCTCTAAAGGTATTTGCTGACCAGCAGTTTCAGAACTGACCAGAAGTTGAACTCATGGGAAGATAAGGCTGGAACAATAAATCTATATATCATGGATTTGGTAAAACAGGGTATGGGGAGCAATGGACTCAACTGACCAGAAGTTGAACTTATGGGAAAATAGGACTGGAACAATAAATCTGAATGTATATATCCTGGGTTCAACAAAAACAGGACATAGGGAGTAAAAAATTTGTGTCTCTGTAGATACCCTGAATCCTGTTAGCCATCAGTAACCTCATGCTTATAGTTCAGCCAGTAACTTCAAAGAACTACCTCACCCCTAGCCCCCTCGCCCAATCCCAACATATGTAACTCTCTGCATGTAAACCTTTCCTATACAAACCCTATCAAGTGAGTGCTCAGGGCCGTTCTCCTCCACCTGCTGTGTCAGATGTTGGACATGAGGACCAAGCCCCTGGCTTGCTTGTTTTGTTATTAAAAAAACCTCTGTGTGCTTGCCTCAGATATTGGCTCTGTGATGGTCTTGCTTGGGGGTCTTGTGACCTGGGCACAACACACACAATTAACATTATATAGACTCACCATATTATGCCTACAAGTATATATTCATGCAATAACAATAAATAGTAAAATAGATCTTGAATCAGAATGAGAGGGGGAAGGGGTATATGGTAAGATTTTGAGGGGGAAAAGGGGAGAGAGAAACATAATAAGTAAATTATAATCTCAAAAATAGACAAAGAAAAAAGTAAACACCGTTAAACACAGTACTTCAACCAACCACAAATATTTTTGCATCTCAACTTAAATTGATCCATATACTCTAAAGTTACCAAAAGATACAAAATTCCTAATACATCCATTTCTTCTATTTTAAAAAAATGGCAAAATCTCAGGAATGTTTACAACTATGGTGCTTCCTTTTTAAATTATGGAAAATTAAGTTTCTAGTTGCTTGGGTCCAGTGTGAACACATTTCCTTTTCTCAGAGAGTTTCCCAAACAAACCACTATCTCTGTAATAATCATGTTGTCAGACCTAATTTATCCCAACTACTGAATTTTGTTGATTCTAAGGCAAACTGCAAAAAATTATAACCAAGCAATGAATAAGAATTGCACAGGATTTTTGGAGGCACTAGGGAAGAGAACAGAGGCATTTTAAAAATGAGATGCAGAATTTTGGATACTCAAAATTGGTATGTATATGACAAAAAAGCTAGCAAAATAGTGTATTATTTTGGATGAGAACAAAACTATGCCTATAGTATTTTGCTTGAGAAAAAATTACGTATTGTTACTTTAAAATGGCAGTTTATCTTCATTGCTTCCCAGCAATACTAAGAGAAATGTTTTATTCTTTTAGACTCCTTTTTAATTATTTTAAAAATACCCAAAACAATCATATTTTTTGTCACCTTGTAATTGTGAATCTGACTCCACCACATTACTGGAAAATAGATAATAAGAGACTCCAACCAGGAAGTTCTGACTCACAAGTTGATCCTGCACACAAACCCCTCTCCACACTCCTCCATGAGTGCGCGCAGGCGCACACACACACACACACACACACACACACACACACACACACACACACGTACTCACACATATTTTGAATTATTTGACTTTTTGAATGACTTCACACTCAGATAATTAAGGAAAATATGAAATTCATCAGTTCACTTCCTCCCTTGATCCTTTTCATGACAAAATATGCTTTTTATACTTAAAAGTCACACATGGACATAATGATGAATGTTTGTTATGGTACTCTTGACAAATGAGTTTTACATTTAAATAGTGGTGATACTTAATTTGCTTTAGTTAGCTTTAGAATTTTCCGATTTTATTATAAATCACAAATGTTATCCATTCAGTCAAAATTACTCTTCTCATTTGGATAGTTTTGCTTTTCATAAGGTTTGTCTTCATCAGTGTTCTACTGCTGTGAAGAGACACCATGACCAACTCTTATAAAAGAAAACATTTAATTGGGGCTTCCTTACAGTTTCAGAGGTTTACGCCATTATCATAGCAGGAAGCATGATAGTATACATGGTACCTGGGAAGCAGCAGAGAGTTCTAAGTCCAGATCCCCAGACAGCAGAGAAGAGCCACTGGGTCTAACATGGTCATTTGAAGCCCCAGAGCCCACACCCAGTGACACAATTCCTTCAACAAGGTCACATCTACTCCACAAGGTCATACCTTGTAATCCTTCCCAAGTAGTGCCACCCCCTGTTGACTAAGCACTCATACATATGAGTCTATGGGGGCCTTTCTAATTCAAACTACCACGAGGTTGGCAATTTCTCTTGCTATTGGGCAGCAGCAGAAGCTAGCTTATGAAGCAAGTTGGCCATACAGTCAAGGGTAAGAAACCCATGCTCTGTGTTGCTAAGTAGTGACATTCAACCATCTAGACATATTTACACATTCTCACCTACTGAGCATTTCCTGCCTCCAAAGAGTTTGCCAAATCTTCTTCTCATCATAACTGGTAGAGCATCTGTACATTTAAATGAATACACTTATTTATCCTTTGATAAGCACTGGGGAAACTTCTATACTCAATATAAATACTGTTTCTGTAGAATATGTTTATGTCAGTCATTGTTAGGTGACTGACATAAGGTAAATGTGTTGCTTTTGCACTTTTGTCTCTTTTTGCTCTTTGTTCTTTGCACTTGGTGGGGGGGCTCCACCCAGCTCCCAAATAAACCACACACAGAGGCTTATTCTTTCTTATAAATGCCAGGCTTTAGCTTGGCTTGTTTCTAGCCAGCTTTTCTTAAAATAATTTCATCTACCTTTGCCTCTGCACTTTTTCCCTTTCTTACTTCTGTATATCTTACTTTCACTCTTACTCTGTGGCTTGCTGTGTGCCTGGCTGGCTGGCTGACTGGGTGGCTGGGTGGCTGGCCCCTAGCATTCTATACTTGTTCTCTTTCTCCCTCCCAGATTTCTCCTTCTATTTATTCTCTCTGCCTGCCAGCCCTGCGTAAACTTTCTCCTGCCACACTATTGGCTGTTCAGCTCTTTATAAGACCATCAGGTGTTTTAGACAGGCACAGTAACACAGCTTCAGAGTTAAATCAATGGAATATAAAAGAATGCAATACATCTTTACATCATTAAAGTAAATGTTCCACAGCATAAACAACTGTAACACATCTTAAAATAATATTCTACAACATATATGCACAGTGATTATTTGTTTTGTTTCCCAAATAAGATTTGTTGAGTTTTAAAAAAGGTTTCTACTCATTCAGTAGGTGACCTCCTACATACCAGATCCTTTTTTAAAAAGTGACATCACCACTATGTGGATCTGAAATTTCAGTTCTTAATGTTTTGTCAGATTAAGAAAACACGGATCAAATTGTTATTTTCAAAGAAAAATGTTATATTACTATGCCAAAGTTTAGAAAATGACAATGAAGCATGAACTGAGTGCTCGGTGGGAGGGCAATGTTTAGGAGATTCCTGACTAATTTAATTGCAGGGCTTTACTTTTGGAAGCTGTCTCTCCATGATTGTAATGCAACCTACTTCCACATTATATTACAAATAATTATACAACACCATATAAAGCTGATTTTTTTTCTTAAATGTCATATATATAAAGAAAGTGTTTTCTGGAACAACTGAAAGAAAATTTGGGGGTTACATATATTGATTTATCTCTTAAGTCTCGTTTCATTGCTTCATTTTACTATTTTATGCTATCCCATTCTATTTTATAACAATATTTATGTATAATTGCAAAGACTTATCTTTCTGCTCTCCATCTGGTAACCAGTTGCTTAACATAAAATTAGCATATTCAGAAATGTTAATGGCAATAAAACAGTCCAAATATTCTTTTGCTTCCATAGATATTAAAAGGATATTTCTCAGCTGGACTCTTCATGTACCCACTAAAACAACTGAAAGCTAGCTACGAGAGCTATGAGAGCTCTATAAGTGTGCTTCTTTGGCACAAGATTCTTAGCATAATAAGTGTAGAATATGCACATTATCACTGAAAAGAGTGTCCAGGTTTTGCTTAAAATCTCTAGTCACTTAGAAACTTTTAAGTAATAAATAATGTTAAGTAGATATTTTGACAAAATATTATTATGTTTATCTATTTGTGTGTGTGTGTGTGTGTGTGTGTGTGTGTGTGTGTGTGCACACGCATGCGCGCTCTGCAAGCATGGTGCATGTGTGAAGGTCTGAGAATAACTTGAAGGAATTGATTCTCTCCTTCTAATACATGGATCCAAGGAACTTAACTCAGGCTTTCTAGCAAGTGCCTTTATCCATGGAGCCATCTCATAGTCCCTTGATATATTTTTAATATCAGCAGATGTTATGAGGATGTTAAAAATCACTATCTCTGGCTCGCAAGTAAAATCACTCCATTTGTTTCTTTAATAATATTTTATTTCTAGTTTCTGAGATTGTAATATAGTTGTATCATTTTCTCCTTCCCCTTCTTCCCTCCAAACTCTCTCCTGTGACACCTTGCCCTTGCTCTCTTTCAAATTCATGATGTCTATGGTGTCGTATCTTTAATTGTTTGTGTGTGTGTTGTCTCTATATATTCCTAATATATATTAATCATACATATATGTATATACACTCATATATAAAGTGCTAACTCTATGTAATGTTACTGATATATATATATGTGTGTGTGTGTGTGTGTATATATATATATATATATATATATATATGTATATATATTATGTTGTTGGTTGTTTTTGCTCTTTTGGGCCCACTACATAGTTCCCAAATAAATCACACATGGAGGCTTATTCTTAATTATAAATGTCCAGCCTTATTGGCTTGTTGCTGGCCAGCTTTACTTAATTTAAATTATCCCATCTAGCTTTTGCCTTTATCTATTTCTGTATACCTTTCATTATTTCTTACTCCATGGCTTGCTGTATAGCTGAGTGGCTGGCCCTGATGTCCTCCTCCTTCTCTGGCTACTCCTTCCTCTTCTCCAGATTTCTCCTTCTATATATTCCTTCTGCCTGCTAGCCCCATCTATCCTTTTTCCTACCTCACCATTGGCTGTTCAGTTCTTTATTAGACCACCAGGTATTTTAGACAGGCACAGTATCACAGCTTCACAGAGTTAAACAAATGCAGCATAAACAAAAGTAACACACCTTACAATAATATTCCCCAACATTTCCTTCTCTTTTTTTCTAAACAAAAAATGAAAGGTTTTAACTTTAACATATTAAGACTGCATACAATAAGAACAAGTATCAAGTAAAGTTTACATTTATAATATACTGAATTCCAATTCATTTGTGTCTGGTAATTTAAATAAAATACTCCATAATCTACCCTATCTTAGTAAATCCAGAATTTTATACCTAATTTACTTTCTATCACATCTAAAGAAAACTACAACTATAGCTATCCAGTCTTCAACTCCATCAAAGGCCCCAGAAGGATATAATATTATTTAAGTAAACAAAAAAGTGTGTTGCAAACAACTTCCAAAAACTCTAGAAATAACAGAGACATCTGAATGCCTGGATAGTTACCAAAAGTTCCTCTGCAACATTGGAGCGAGCATTCATCTATAGCCTCAAGGCCTAGATTATCTGGCAGACTTTTCAATGAAGGAGGAAACTTGAAAGACTCTCCCACCTATATTGGCATAGTTTGTCAGTCATTTTCCTGTGTCCTGCCAAATGTCTAGCAGTTTCTTCTGTGAAGTAGGAATGCTGAAGGACCATCTTGCCTTGTTTTGGCAAAGTTTGGCAGTCACTTTCCTGTGGATCCTGCACGTCCAGTTTATACAATATACTGTCAAGCAGGGCAGGCAAGAGTTCTTGCCCAAATGGCTAGCCTTGCCACATTGAAAGCAAAATCCATAAGCAGTTCCTTCGATGCATATCATCTCTGAAGAAAACTGGTACTACCAGGAATAGATGCGTCTCACTGTTATGAAAAGCCCTCAGTTAACAAAACATTTTAAATATCATATTCTGTAGACCATCTATCTGTCTAAAATACATTTCTACATGATCTAGAAAGCATACCTAACATATTTACAATTTTGATTGTTATAAATGACTAACCACTAACCTATGTTTTCTGATTATCCTATATAGTTAATAATAATAGCTTTCAAAAACTAGAACTTCACCCTAAATTTCCAAGTGAATTGTGTAGGCACAATATCTCAAACAAAAATAGAAACATATGTACAATATGTTGTAACAAAAATCCTTTAAGCAAGAGTACAAACATATATACAGTATAACAAAAATAGCTTTAAATTTGTAGCAATATGCCAAAGTCCACGACAATGCAAAATATCTGAGATTAATAGTTGTCTTTTTATCCTATATTCCTATATTCCCCTAAGTTATAACAAACATCCCTAACCCACCAATTAACCAAAGACCATCCACACCCCCAAAACTCTTGGGAATGTGGACATCATATTCTCCAAACTGCTTCCTGTTGTCTGTGGGCAAAGGCATAATTTTTAGGGGTCCCTGAGAAAATTTGAGATAATGGCCAAGTTCTAGGAAGACCAGATATAACCTTTGTTGATAGATATCACCTATCAAGGTTCAGGAGGTCTTCCCTGATCAAACCTGATCCATATTACTACTGAAGGAAACCACAGCCTCTCATCTCCTGTGGGAGCAAAACTCCAAAGCATTTTTGATTTCCATTTGACAAATACATTTTTGACTTCTTTTTTAAAGTTAAGGCATTCCTAATGTATCTAGATTGGTTCAGTTTTGCAGTCATGTTCACAAGCCCATGTCTGCCAGCAATTGTTGTTTGCTCATCAAAAAAAAAAAATCAAAATCAACAGAATAACATAAAGGATCTGTACTCCCTGTGTATTTCTCATCTCGGTGTGGCTTATTCTTTTTCATATTGCTTGATTTCTCTCTTTAAAGACTTTATTTTTCAACTATTCATTTTTTTTTTCTGTGCCTATACCCTTTTTCTTTTCTTAAGCCTATGCATATTGTTAAACACATGGAATCTGTTTAGAAGTTTTTTTTTCCATTTGGATCTCTTTTACTGTGTATCTTTTAGCATTTTCTGACAGTACAAGCAAACTATAGACTGCTCAGCTGCACCTGGATCCTCCTTGGGAGCTCTTGGCTGGCTTTGCCCACTTCTCGGGTCCTGAAAGTCAAGCCTAAAGCTTGCAACTTGGTCAAAAGTGTGTGACCAAAAACTGTGTTCAACCTTCATAGAGCTCTAGAATGGCAATGCTTGCACTTTGGCAGGTATTTTTTCCTTAGTATTTTGTCCCTACTTCACTTACTAGCTGCTCAAAGGCTTACCAGCAGACAGAAACTCGGAAAAAAATGGTTTCCCTTCTTCTTCTTCTTCTTCTTCTTCTTCTTCTTCTTCTTCTTCTTCTTCTTCTTCTTCTTCTTCTTCTTCTTCTTCTTTCTCTTCTTCTTCTTCTTTTTCTCTCTCATATTTCTTAAGCCCTATATGGAAATTCAGCCCCACATTAGGTGCCAAAATGTTGTTGGTTGTTTTTCTCTTTTGAGGTGCCTGCCAACAAGCTCCCAAACAAATCACACGGAAGCTTATTCTTAATTATAAATGTCTGGCCTTATTGGCTTGTTGCTGGCCAGCTTTACTTAACTTAAATTATCCAATCTAGCTTTTGCTTTGGGGCTTTTACCTTTCTCTATTTCTGCATACCTTTCATTATTTCTTACTCTGTGGCTTGCTGTATAGGTGCCTGGCTGGCCCCTGATGTCCTCCTCCTTCTCCGGTTACTCCTTTTTCTTCCCCAGGTTTCTCCTTCTATATATTCTCTCTGTCTGCCAGCCCTGTCTGTCCTTTCTCTTGCCTTGCCTTTGGCTGTCCAGCTCTTTATTAGACCATCAGGTGTTTTAAATAGAGTATAGAGTATCACAGCTTCATGGAGTTAAACAAATGCAACATAAACAAAAGTAACACACCTTAAGATACTATTCTCCGACATATGTATATTTTCAGGGTTCATATTTGACTTTGGATAACCAATTGGTGTGCTCTTCCTTGAAGATGACTATTTCTCTTTGTCTCGTCATTCTTTATTTGCCTGTAGTTCCTTGTCTAGGGTTAAGGACTGGTGAGCTTCCATACCCCATATCACACTTAAGCAGTCTGCCATGTGTATAGATGTTTTCCTTGATGAAAATGTGACACACACTATGCAATACTATGCAGCTGTAAAGAAAAATGAAACCATGAATTTTTTTTTACAGATATTTTTATTTTATTTTTTTTGAATTTATTTTATTTTATTTTACAATATAATTCAACTTTACATATCAGCCATAGATTCCCCCTTTCTCCCTCCTCCCGTCCCGCCCCCCTCCCCCCGTCCTGCCCCCCTCCCCCCAGCCCACCTCCCATTTCCATCTCCTCAAGGGCAAAGACTCCCCCGAGGATTGAGATCGACCTGGTGGACTCAGCCCAGGCAGGTCTAGTCCCCTCCTCCCAGGCTGAGCCTAGGGTCTCTACTAAGCCCCAGGTTTCAAACAGTCAATTCATGTACTGGGTGGAGCTCCGGGAGTCCAATTGGCAAGAAGGAGGAGGGTTTATGTGATCAAGAGTTGTTGGGACCAGGGATGGATGGAATACAGGGACAAATGGCCAAACGAATAGAAACACATGAACTGTGAACCAATGGCTGAGGGGCCCCCAACTGGATCAGGCCCTTTGAATGGGTGAGACAGATGATTGGCTTGATCTGTTTAAGAGGCATACAGGCAGTTGGACCGGGCCCTGTGCTCAGTACATGAAACCATGAAATTTACAGCTAAATGAATAGAACTAGAAAAGCTGATGTTGAATGATGTAACTCAGACACAGAGAGACAAACATCACATGGTCTCTCTTATCTAAGGCTCCTAGCTCAAAATTTTCAGTGTAAGTATATATCCTGGAATACTTTTTAAGAAATCAGAAAAGTGAAAAGGGACCATGGGAAAGAGTGAATTATTATAAGCTTTTTCATATAATACAATATAGCAATTGTTAGCAAAATTGAACATTATATATCGTATATATTTATTGGCCTGTCATTCAGGACCCTAAATTACGTAAAATTACTGTGTGTCAATTAAAATTACAAATGTACAGGCCAGAGAAATTGCTCAAGAGTTAAGAGAACCCACTGCTCTTGCGCAGACCCGCAGACCCGGGTTCCATTCCAAGTATACACTTAGTCATTCGCAACCATATAATGCCAGTTCCAGGGAATCTGATGCTCTCTTCTAATTTCTGCAAGTACCATCCATGTATGAGCATTTTGTACACAGAGGCAAAGGGACAGCACTACTATGTGCATCTGAAATTTCAGTTCTTAATGTTTTCTTAAATTAGGAAAACACAAACCAAATTATTGTTTTGTTTCTATATTATAATGTTTATACTCATATACACAAAAATAAAAAATATGTAAAAAATGAAGATATAAATTTACTTTTTAGGAAGCAGAGAGTTATCTTAATTTAATTAAGATATAAGTTGTTAAATGTACTTGTATAATAGTAAACACCTTGTATGATGTTTTTAAATGTTAATAATTAAGATGTCATATCCTAATGTATTCAAGGAAGTATAGAAACAAAACACAGTACCCTTTACTAATAAGATAAAAATAGCAGAAGTTATTTTTACAATATATTAATGTATTTACATGTCAACTTGAAAATATTATCAAAACAAAAGACATGAAACATGATCATCAAAATCAGGAACAAAATGGCAATGATGGATGTGTACATCTGGCCAATGCACTCAGGCCTCAGATACATATAATACTTTATTATGACCAAAAAGAAACAAATGATAAGATGAAAGACAGAGGGTAATGATGGGACATAAGGTGAAAGAAAGTAAGGAAGCATAAACATATGGCTTCATTGATTCCTAAAGGGAAAAAAAAGAGTATGGCTAACTTAAATGGGATTTTATCAGAAAATGAAGTTACATACTATGCTACTATTGTTTCCAAGCCCCAATTCAGTAACATATATAATATTTAGAGTAGTAAAAGTTATAGGTCAATTATTTATGACTTAGTATACATATAATTTTAATTAATCTATGTAAAACATCATATTTTAATAAATGGCAACTCTAATTTTAATGTATATCTCTCTTTTCACATCTTTTTCCATATTAAATAATTAATTAGTTTTGTTTTTTATATCCTGGCTACAGGCAGTTTCTCCTCCCTCATCTCCTCCAAATCCCTTCCTCCCACCTACCCTAACCAGCCCTCCATCCACTTCTCTTCCTTTTCACTTCAGAAAATGGTAGACATCCCATGGACATAAATTAGCCATGGTATATCAAATTGCAGTGAGACTAGGGATCTCCTCTTCTATTAAGGCTGGACAGGTCAACCAGGTAGGAATCTGGACAATTTAATGCTATGTCCCAAAAAACAAAATGTCTGAATATTTATCCTGGAAAAAATGTATAAATAAGTAGATTAACTGATAAAATAAGATCATTAAGTAATGATCTGAAGAGATGGCTAAGTAGTTAACCGTACTTGGTCCTCTTATAGAAGACCTTTGTTCAGTTCTTAGTATGCACATGGATGCTAATATTGGTCACTCAATTCCAGAGAATCCAATGACCTCTTCTATCCTCTGTAGGTACTGTATGCACAAAGTGCACTGTTTCACATGCAGGCAAAACCTCTACATCATATAGACAAAGCCCCTAAACACATAAAACAAAACAAAACAAAATTTGATATTTAAAAATGTTGTTACAACAACAACAACAACAAAAAAAACTGTTCATAAAAACCCTGTCAGGTATCCTTTTTGTAGACCATATTTCAATTGACTTTGACATTTCAATGTTGCGTTTATAAAGAGCATTTTTTAACCTCTATAAAGAAAATGAAGCTGGGCATGGTGGCACATGCTTTTAATCTCAGCACTTAGGAGGCAGAGGCTAGTGGATCTCGAAGTTTGAGGCCATCCTGGGCTACAAAGTGAGTTCCAAGACAGCAGACTACACAGGGAAACCCTGTTTCAAAAACAAAACAAAACAAAAAAACAAAAAGAAAATAAAAGAATGGTGTTAAATCAACCTGACCTCAATGAAAAGGAAAGCCAATCCATTTCTTGTGCATTATTGTATGTCAGCTATGGGTGAAGGACTGTGAGATCCCCTATACACATCGGCATGACAACCAGTGTTGTCTTCAAGGTGATATTTTTTTTTTAGACAACCATATTGCTGAAATTTATAGATACAACTTGCCTGTAGATATAGAAGGCACTATCTTAGCAGAAGTCCTGGCCACTTGGCTCCTAGAACAGTTCTGACACATTCTCTGGTGGTTTGAAAGAAAATGGCCCCTGAAGAGAGTTGGCACTATTAGGTGACCTGGCCTTGTTAGAGGAAGTATCTCACAGTGTGGTGGGTGGGCTTTGTTTGAGGTCTCTTTTTCTCAAGTTTCTCTCAGTGTGACAGTCAGTTTACTTCCTGTTGCCTGTAAGATGCAAGGATTCTCAGCTCCAGCACCACATCTGCCTATACGCCACCATACTCCCCTTCATGATCATAATGGACTGAACCTCTAAAATTGTAAGCAAGCCACCTCAATTAAATGTTTTCTTTGTAAGAGTTGCCATGGTCATGGTGTCTTTTCACATCAATAAAATCCAAACTAGCACATCTCCCATACAGTGTTCTGTGAGCCTTAGGTGTAGGAGTTTTATTGTAGAAATACAAATACTCTGTGGTCTGTAATTCTATGCATTTTGACGAGTTGTGAATCTTTTGTTACCATTTGCTGCAAAAAGAAGCATCTTTGTTAATGTGTGAGAGTTACAACTGTGTGTGGTAATAAGGATAAAGGATAAGTATTTAAATTGCTATTAGGAATCATACCAATTTATGAAAATGGCAGTAGTAGATACAATACCAACTTAGTACCAAAAACTAGTTACTATAAATCAGGAAAAGGTTTCCTTTTGATAACTCTCTGTAGCATCCTGGATAAAACACTGAATTCCATAAACAAGGTGCAAATCCATTCATAGACTCTCAATATCATCTAAAATAAAACAGCATTTTATGCAATCTATTACAACTAAGTGAATTAGTGAAGATAGTAAAACATTAAATTGATATACCATTCATGTTATTTCTCACAAAAAAATATTCAAATTATTTGTTAAAAGATTTTAAATCATTCATATTTTAATTACTGAGACTACGGCTAATTCATTTGAGATGGCCACCAAGTAAATTTACTTTCTGAGAAAATTATAAAAGTAGGCATACAATGGTCCATCATTGCTTAAAATAATATCCTTCAGTGATTTATAATTACAGAAATGGTTAATTATACTCCATGGAATAAAGCACATTTGGAAGCAACATGGTTCACTCCCTCCAAAATTAAAGCTAATGTTAACCTTTCAAATTTCAATAAAGAAGCCAGCATAGTGGAAAGATGCTTAGTGAGCAGCCAGCAATTTTGTATCTTTATATCACCTTAACACGTGTTTAATCAAACCCATGGAATATATTTGCTTTCCAATCCTGGCCCAGTGAGGAGACAGTGATAAAAAATAAAAATGAAAACATAAGGAAAATTACAGGCAAAAATAAGAGTTTGGACATGCATCATATTGCCTCTGTAATTCATTTTAAATATATAAAGTAAAATAATTTCTATAAAATGGTACATGATTGTCCAGGCCCATTGCTTATGTAGTTAAATAATACAGCATGTGAAAGTATAAATTTTCCTGTGAATTTATTAGAAGGATGATCTCTAGCCCTCATCTCTGGCAGTGCATTTACAATGCTTGCCTGTGCCTAACACAGTAGCACTAATAATATAGTATATCCTGTTAACAACAATTATATAAGATAGATTTGTGTATATCTGTTTTTCTTTTTGTGTTTTTGCTGGGATTTCCCCCCCCCCCCCACAGTTATTCATGTTGGCTGTCTTTCCACTCACTCCTCTGTCTGATATTACCGCATGCATTTGGATTTCTATTAGCTTCCCATTTTAATCTTTCAGTCTAGAAGAGTCCAATATCCATGGTTAGTCATTTAATATGCATGGTACAGATTCTATGGGTTCTATGGAGTTCTGTAGGTTTGGAAGAACCTTGTTGCTGAATGAATGAACAGAATGAATCCATATAGCACTGTGTTTATAGTTTTTTACCCCATGGAGGATATCTTGGTACTTTCCAAATTTTGACCACTATGAAGGTATAAGTTATGAGCTCTTGTATAAATATCTAAGAATACAATTGGTGGATCATTCAGCAACAGCTTCTTATTGTAAGTGACTATTCCTATTCATGTTCTCATGAGCATAGCACGAGAGTCCCTTGTCCTACTCTTCATTATTATGTCAATGATTGAGGGTTTTTCTTCTTTTCATATCTTGCATGTCTAGTTTTATTTTAGCTGTTTAATAATTGTTCATTGATATTTCTTGAACAGTCATTTCAATCCAGATCATTTAAGTTTCACAAATTATGCTTTCTTTTTTGAAATTTAGGTCTTCATACAGTCTAAGTATATTTGAAGCACATATGTGATCTGAAAATAATTTCTTCCAGTCTGGCTCTGAGTAAATACTAATTCTGCAGCTTTTTATTTAAGTGAAAAATGGTAAAGTTGTCGTTGAAAAAATAAGAGAAGCATGTTTTTCTCCGGGAGAGTTTTGACAGTTTATGACAAGTGAGTTTTGAATTTTTATATTAGATATATAAATGTTGGTACTGAAAAAGACAAGGATATTTGCCTCGTGATAGCTTCAGTAAAATCTAGCTGTTGAAAAAAATTAGGAATTTGTCAGAGGTGTTGGTAACACTATGAGATTGAATACAACCACCAAGAGAATGAGTAGGAATAAAAATGTAAGGTCAAGGAGATTGGAGCCATGATTTGAACATGAAGTATCTCCACTTAGGTTCATGGTTTACGAACTTAGCACCCCTACCTAATGGCTGTGACACTGTCTATGACTAGGCTTTAGGATTTGGATCTTATTGATGGGCCTACTCTGGTTATATCTACCCCTAGTTCCAGACTTAACCTCTGCTTTCCAGTCCACTCCACATGAACAAACTACCACCATGTTCTCATTCAGCTATGGATCAAGATGCTCTTCTTTTCTTTAAGCAACTGGAACTATGACTCTGAAACTATGAACTCCCCTAAATAAGTCTTTCCACTCTGATGTTGCTTTAGTTATATATTTTGACATAGGAATAAAAAAGCATACTTAGGAAAGTACAATTTAGTCAGGAAAAAAAGAATTGAATGAAAGGAACATACTGGGTTAGAACAAGAAGTAAGACAGACAGAGGACAATAATATAAGGGGTGGGAATCAGGAAACTAAGGGAGAATGAAAAATTAAGACGAAGCAATAAAAGATGACTGAGAGACAACCCTTTATAACTCTAGTCTCAGGGGATCCAGTGGTCTCTCTTCTGGCTTCTGGGCACCAGGCATGCACATGCATACTGGTAAACCACTTATATACATAAAAATAAACAAACTATACAAATAAAATGTAATGTACAAAACTGAAGTTACACTCTTGGCTGACTAGGTTTCATTTCTCATGTCAATCACAAATAATGACAATGTATTTTGTTAGTCAAGGGCCTCCAAAGATTTTCTGCATCCTCATTTAATTAAGCAGTTTTTACCCCCACAGCATCACTGAACACAGTGCTAAACATTAATTGTGTTTATACCTCAAGAGGTTGCTCCACATACAATTCTGATTCTAACACAGGAAAATCTATTCCCTAGATGAAGCAAAAGAAAATATGTCCTCTTGAACTTCAACAAAGAAGATTCTAGGAGTTGTTGACATCTAAAATAAGTGAAGTCAGCCCTCTAGGATGCTGAGACTTTGTCTTACAAGTAAATAAATTCAAATCTTGACAGAGTACCTCATCTAGAGACCTTGAGTCAGGTCACCCAAGAAGCTATTGGTCAAATATTTCAAGGCTGTAGCCAATAACTAACATCCCCCTCCCCCATCAAGGTGAAGCATACAGAGTTTTTATTCAGCATTTGGAATCCGAGTTCTAGATGAAAAATGGCACTGATTGTACCATGCTGTAGTCTGCTTCCATTTTTATTTTTTCTTTCATGCTTACTTTCTTGCCTCTGCAAATATTCTTCATTAAATCTAAACATTTAACATGTTGTTTAACCACTTCTTTAAGATGTCTATCAATTTTCTAACCATATTTTGATTTTAGACCACACTGTATGAGACTATAAACAACTTTTTCATTGTGGTTAAATTGTGGGGGGGGGGGATATGATTGACTTTTTGTGCTCTTAGGCCTACTAAAATGTGAGTACAAAGTTCAAATTGCATGTTTGTTTTTTAATATGCTATAGTGTGTGCCTGTTCTATTTTAATTCTCAAATTTTGCTGTTCAGATATTATTCTTTCACAAAATCCTTCAAACAAACAAAGCAGAAAGCAATCTTACAGTAGGAAAAAGCCCACTGCAAAGCTGGTTCCTGCACCCACATCAGAGCAAACCAGTGGAGATTGAAACTACAATGTCATCTTCATCAAGGACTCGGATAGTGACCAAAAATGCTAAGAATTTAAAGTAACACATTTGTCTGCAGGTGATGAAAAATCTTCACACCACAACCCCTCAAAATGCAGAACTAGGGAGACTAGTCACAGTGGACACATCTACAAAACACTCCTATATCTAAGATCAGGGGACACTGCAGAGAACGGGCAGAAAGATAGTAAGAACCAGAAAAATGGTAAGGATTTTGCTATGAGATTATGTCTCCTTGTAACAACAGAAGTTACACATACAAAGTCTCCCTAACATGACTGCCCAAACCAAATGTGAGCTGAACAAGGTTAACACCAATGGACATGCCAAAGTAGAGGAGGAAAAGCCCACCCGGCCTCCGTCTTACACAAAGACCTGCAGGCAACTGATGTAAGCTGGAAATGGGAGAGGTGGTGCTCTTCAGGAAAGAGCCCATCAGCCCATTGTCCAGTACCAAATAGTCAGTACTGAAAATATACATACAAGCAACATCATTATGGAATCAACAGGTCATATTTAGGAATACACCCAGACATACATACAAGTACATTTATGTACACAATAGCAATGTAAAAAGAGGACATGGATTTAAATGAGAGTGGGATGGGGGTCTGTGAAAGAAAGATTTTGGATGGAGGAAAAGGAAGAGTGAAATGTTACAATTAAAGGATGATCTCAAAAATGAACAAAAAAATTCAAAAAAGAATATCCATACCAAGAACTTTAGAGGCAGCTCAGTGGTTAAACGAGATTGTTGCTCATGAAGGTGAACTTAGTTTAGTTCCCAGAACCAAAGGTGGTTGGGGGTGAAACTCCAGCCACAGGGGATCTAAAAGCTAATTTTGGCCTCTTTTGGCATTTACACTCATGTGCTTGTGCATTTGTACTCCAGCACATGTGCACACTCACACACACACACACACACACAAATGCTCACTCAGATTTTAAAAATTAAATGAATCATACACACATATATACATACATATACATGTATGCATACGTATATACACATATCAAGGCATTTTCTTATTATTATGTTATGTATTAAAAAAATAAATCTTAGGATTAAACTCTATAAAGTGTTTGTGCTCTGAAGCTAAAATGTAAATTAACTAAAACATCTGATTTATCAAATTAATAGCCTGTTCACCAATGCTTGTTTTACACTTCATCTTATAAGTTTACCCCTCTGAAGTTATTATGTCAAGCTAGTCTTTCAACTGAAATAATTCTCAATCTATAAAATATATGTCTTTAAAAGATACAAACTCCAGATGCTAAAACCCTGTTGTATCCCATTTTTCTTTTTTGAGATGCAGTTAAGAATCATCAAGATATGCTGGTATGGTTGGAAAGACAGGTAAATACATATGCCTACTGTGCATTCACTATGGGTATCACTGTAGAGTTTTCTAAAGAGTGAAGAATAGATCTACCTCAAGATTCGTCTGTACTACTCTTTGGTGTATACCCAAAGGACTCTATATCTTACTATGAATACACTTGCTAATCCTGTTCATTGCTGTTCTGTCCACAAAAGCCAGGAAATATAAAGAGCCTGGACATTGAACAACTTATGAACCAATAATGAAAATATGGTACCTATACACATAGAATTTTATTCATTTAAAAAGAAAATGAAACTATATAATATATGGATCTGGATATAATCATTCTTAACAGTGATCGTAGCTTTGAATCTTTATATGTGTATGTTTAAATAAGAGTACCTGTAGAAATTAGGAAACTAGAAGTGAGCCTTTGGGGGGCGGTTTCAGGAGGTAATAGTAGAATGAAGGTGAAGAGAATGGAGAAAAGATAAATAATATGACTGTAGCGATTCAGTGAGATGATAGATTGGGAAGGCAGGGTCGTAGGGGAAAGGATTTAGAGACAGGTATCTACTAGTAAAGGCAATATGGAATCCTATTATTTTGGATGTGTGTGTGTGTGTGTGTGTGTGTGTGTGTGTGTGTGTGAGTGTGTGTGTGTGTACATGTAAAAAAGAGTTTAAATGACGTTATATGGAGGGGCAGCTCCTTTCTCAGGTGCCATAGAATATCAAACAAAAAGCCAATGACAGGTATGGCTACTTTCTTCAAGTTATTGGTCAGTTGGGTTCCATAGACCCCAAAGCATCACAAACTGTTATCAATGCTCTTGTTTACTCTCTAGAACTTAAGACTAATAGTCCTTTGCTGAAAACCACATACTTGAGTCACTAAGTGTTATTGACCTGGAAACTTCAACACCAACAACCAGCTTTTATAGTGTTGGAAAGTGTTATGCATGCTCCAGGAGGATAAAAGCAATCAATAGTCTTACCCAGCCATGAACCCTGGGGACTAAATACACAAGACATGTCTACTAGTGCAATCATTGCACAAATGTTATGTGATTCACCATCCACTTTTGGCCTAGATTTAAAGCACACTGGAAAAGACAACATTTATTACCAGTACTGTTAGCTAGATTAATAACCTGTGTCTCGGTAGGTCACAAGCCTTAACAGAGAACTGACTATTATTCTACAGAAAGGAAATAATATTAAGCTGCCCTCCCCTAAACCATCAATTTGTACAACTCTCAGTTCTTAACAAATGTGTGTATATGATAATTAATGAATGGACTAGAAGCTGATCAACAAAAAGAAAATAAGAGATTGTGAAGTGCTCAGATCTAGTAGGGACACCTAGATCACGCCCAATGCCTGGGGATCATTGATGAAGAGGAAGACACATTCTATGAGCCAGAGGTAATAGAATTCTGCAGAAAAACAGCACTTGCTGGTCAAAACAGCAGACTTGCACAGATGAACTCACAGCAGCTATGATTACATGTAGAGGAATTACACAAGATCAAATAAGCCAAAAAACAAAAAACAAAAAACAAAACAAAACAAAACAAAACAAAAAACCCAGCATGGTTGGCGAGGGGCTCATAGAGCCATATACTGACTTGAGAAGTCATTGACAGCTGATAGGGAAGTGGAAATGTCAAGTTTTCCTCAGAGTTTCCTATATGACTCCTGATAGGCTAGTTGCCCATGTGCCAGTGGATGTTCCTGTACCCAGGTACATATTGGCTTCACTAAATGAACTTAGCAGGTTGAAACAAGAGGCCACGAATGTGGGTGGAGAAAAAGGATACTGGGGATACAGGAAAAGTTGGAGATGAGGCAGTGGGTGTAGATTTGATCATAATTCATTGTTCACACATGAAATTATTAAACTTTTGTGGCGGTAATGATAATTGGTGGCACTGCCTTGGAGGATCCAGAAATTTTAGAAGGAAAAACTGAAAAATATGTGGATACTCTACTTAGCAAGCCATCTGGTGCCTTAATTTGGAGGAAGAAAAAGTGTTGATTGTTTATTTCTTGTAAGACACACCATCATGCCTTCAAAAGTCAACTACCAGAAGAACATCTGGGCTTTATGTCATAATGACCACAGCTTGCAGGCCCTTAACACAGGAAATCTTGCCTGATGACATTGTCATCATTGATCAGTGTAAGAGGAATATGCAATACCAAATGGCTGAACTGTTTTGCCGCAAACAAGAGAGGTCCTCATAGAAACAGTAAGAAGCTAGGGCTTCGATACCCTTCAAAGGGGACCATGGCCACAATTGAAGGGCCTCATTTCAGCTCTGGGCAGAAAGCTTTATAGTGTGCAATGCACCTGGTGTTTAGATGTCAACAGTATGACCATGGTTCCAGAGGCCATGCTTGCTAAGGAGGCTGTGATGTGTTATGCAAAAATTGTCATGACAACCAACTATGATTGTTGGGTGGAACATGAAGAAGCAGTATCAATGGATGGGATTTTTAAGAGCATGAAAGAAAATGTAAATAAAGCCAAAAGTTTAATTCTCATTACCATGCTTCAAATAGGGTCAAATATGGTCAGAAACTCCATAACCTAAAGAGCATGGTCCAATTTTCTGTTTCTCCAGTAAGACATTAAAATAGCATGACTACCATAAAAGGGCATTTTTATTTTTAGTTGTTTGGTGGATTTACTTGACATTAAGAAACAAAAGGGATAAAGACATTTAGCCTTCATGCTTTGGCCTAGAAAGAAGAGCAATTGGTAAGCTGGCAAGACAATACACCTTTAGAGGCTCACTCAAGGTATTGACTCTTCCAGAACCCCAGGGGAAAGCAAATGGTCTGCAGGATCAAGAAGTCTTGCAGCACAGGGGGAGCAAAGCACGATACCCTCACAGGCTCACTTCTCCTAGAAATTCACAGAAATGACGATTAGAGAGAATATCCAGTTTCTCAAGCTGATATCAAATGACCAGGAGATGGAAATGGGCCTGGCTATCCACATGATTACAAATGGACACCATCTTTCTGAAGGGCACTTTGGTACAACGCATCAGAGGCTTGACAATACTTCATGCACCTTGTTACTCTAGGAATACAGCGATTCATTCCAAGAATCGTGTGTAAAGAAGGCTACTACCTGTAATAGCAAACTACTCAAAACAATCCAAAAATTGAAAAATTAGATAGATGTACCATGTTTGCATTATACTACAGCTGTGAAACAATCAAGTGGAAATCCTGTTTTCTCATGAAGAAATGGTCACTTTGTAGTATGAAACGAGAAGGTGCAAGCATTTTGTGATAGTGTTTTTAGTTTTAAATGGTGTGTAAATGTACAGAAAGAAGGGAATATACATCAACCTATAAGTATTTGTTACAGTCATACTGCATAAAATTTCTTTGTAATTAATGTTTTCTCTACCTTTTTACAAAGTAAGTATAATCAAATAATAAAATTATAAAAATTAAAATGAAAAAAAATGGGATAAAAAAACATAGATTCAGCCAGGGTGTTTATTGTTTCTTTGTTCAATAAACAGAACAAAATAAAGTTTGCTTGTACAAAGTATTTCCCCATAATGTTAGCTGAAGGCCAGTAATAACTATAATCCACAGTAAACCTCTAAGATATCAAGATATTCCTAGAAATACAATTGGAAACAATACATACAATAACAATGCTGCATTTGAAAGAATGCTCTTATATAAGGAAAGGAAATCTTATTGGAATAATTTTTAGAACTCAACAAAAAGAAACATTTGACAAATATTTTATTGGAGAATTCCATGGAGTTAATAAAGTACTTTCTTTCAAAGTATCATTGAAAATATAAAATTTTTAAAGATCACAATATTTTTTCTTCTTAAATCTATAATCTAGCTGAAAGTTGGTATGGAAAAGGGGAAAACTGTTGCTGGAGAGCTTCTCTCCAGGTCCCACAAGTCCCGCAGTCCCACAACCCACATATAAAATAATCACTCAGACGCTTATATTACTTATAAACTGTATGGCCATGGCAGGCTTCTTGTTAACTGTTCTTATATCTTAAATTCACCCATTTCTATAAATCTATTCCTTGCCACGTGGCTCGTGGCTTACCGGCATCTTTACATGCTGCTTGTCCTGGCGGTGGCTCCAGGCGGTCTCCCCTATCCTTCCTCCTTCCTCAATTCTCTTCTCTGTTAGTCCCGCCTATACTTCCTGTCTGGCTACCGGCCAATCAATTTTATTGATACAGAGGGACATCCACAGCACTTCCCCTTTTCTTCTTTTTCGAAAAGGAAGGTTTTAACTTTAACATAGTAAAATTACATATAACAAAACAATTATCGAACAAGATTTACAGTTACAATATTAAAGAAGATATCCTATCTATCTTATATTTATGAGTTTAAGGTTTTATATCTAACTTATCTTTTATCATAACTAAGGAAAATTGTAAGTATCTAGTCTTTAACCACACCAGAGACACAAAAACTCTGAGGTATTCTATACTACCAGATGTTATTATCCAGTGTGAAGAACATACTAACATCTCTATTTATTGTTTCAATTGGGAAAAAGTAAATGCACAAGTTTTTATCCAATGAAGGCACTTTTATAGCCTCAGGAAAGCAAATTAGTAATGCCTATTAAAATTAAAAATGTATATGTTCTTTGACTAAATCGCCTACTTCCTGGAATGTTTTAGTAGAAATAGATGCATAATGGTCACAAGTCATGATTATTGCAATAATTCTCTCAGTGGCAAACCCTGGAAAACTTCAGAAATGTGCAGATGCAAAATATTTAAATAACATCAAATTCCCCTGCAAGGACAACATGCACATATTTAAAACTATGCAAAAAAAGGCACTTCTCAGAGAATTTATTTCCATGGAGTTTGAGGAATATACTAAGACATAGCACATGTGTACATATAAGGTGTAGAGATAAATACATAACCATGGAAAGTTTTATATATGTATATATTACACATGTGTAAAAAGAACACACATATCATGGAACTCTGTAAAGTCATGACCAAAAAATTCTTTTGGATAAAATCAGGTAACTATATATAGAGATTATGCTTCAGGAAAGAAGGTGTTTGAATAGAAATGAGAGAAGAGAAAGAAAGGATTTTATGAAAATCAATAGATCTTAAATATTTTAATCTAGAATTACAAATACATATGTCTATATGTATACTCCACATGCACAAAATACAAAGAAAATTTTATTTGTTTTTTTTTTTGCATGAACTAGCTAAAAATTTCGCCACACCAAGAGGAATAAAAATTGCTTAACAGCCGGGCATTGGTGGCACACGCCTTTAATCCCAGCACTCGGGAGGCAGAGCCAGGTGGATCTTTGTGAGTTCGAGGCCAGCCTGGGCTGCCAAGTGAGCTCCAGGAAAGGCACAAAGCTACACAGAGAAACCCTGTCTCGAAAAACCAAAAAAAAAAAAATTGCTTAACAAAAGTATTTTATAACTGATGCCTTTTGGTGCCTATTATGTGGTAGAGATATTGGACTTTATAGGTTTTTTTTTTGACTTTTCCATATCAGTGCACAGATTTTGAATCATAATGATTGTGAACCCTCAGAGTTATACAGTCCCTTCAGTAGCCCTGCTTTGCCCTGAGGTTGCCCTTTGAACCCTTCTTTGCACATATACATGTGCTCCTGCACAGATTTTGAATCATAAAGATTGTGAGCCCTCAGAGTTACCCAGTCCCTTTGGTGGCCCTGCTTTGCCCTGAGGTTACTCTTTGAATCCTTCTCTGCACATACACATGTGCTCCTTTACTTGTTCATGCTGCTTACTTGATTTTTGTATCATCATTTCAGGGATGAAGCAGGAAGAGATCCGTGTGGATAATGATGAAAGCAAATTCTACAGGAAGAATAGCCAGGCCAGGAAATGGATAATGGATAACGGTGTTTATGGCCAACCCTAACCACCTGACTTACCTCTGGACCCCATATGCTGGGAGGTAGAGTCTGATTCCAGCAAGTTTTCTGATGACCTCCACTTGTGCCCTGCAGGACATGTACACACACACACACACACACACACACACACACACACACACACATACACTCAGACACACACACAAATAAACAATAAATAAATGTAAAAATATTGAGATGAGCCGGGTGTTGGTGGCGCACGCCTTTAATCCCAGCACTCGGGAGGCAGAGCCAGGCGGATCTCTGTGAGTTCGAGGCCAGCCTGGGCTACCAAGTGAGCTCCAGGAAAGGCGCAAAGCTACACAGAGAAACCCTGTCTCGAAAAACCAAAAAAAAAAAAAATATTGAGATGAGATTGATATATAAAATCTTAATATCAATAGTGGTGATGTCATAGGCATTGGCATTATTGTGACATATAACTAGTACAGTTATGCACTGTAATTTTTAGTGAAGAATTATTTAGATAATCAAACCTCCTATCTCGTTGACTTTATTTTCAATCATTTATTTTAAAAAGTAATGTTTTTGAGTGTGTGTGTGTGTGTGTGTGTGTGTGCGCGCGCATGCTTCCACATGTGAAAGATAAAACCCTGATTTAGCCCTGCCCTAGAGTTTCTCCAGATGAAAAATGTGAATTAAAAAGGGACAAAAGAGTGAATATGTTGTATGAAGTAATGAAGCCATTCTTTGAAAAAGACCATGTGTGCTGTACTATGCAGATGAGCTGATAAGTGGACAGAGCATAAGGTTGCAATCTATTTTGTAAATACATTATTATCAAGGTCAGAAAAGTTTGTGTAGCTTGAATTATCATGGGTCAGTGGTTATAGAAACCATGAAGATAATTTTAAAATATATACAGGAGAGATATTGTGAAAGATGGTTTCTGTCAAGCAAACCAGAATCAATGACATAACCACTAATTAACATTGTCTTCATGGAAATGAAACAAGTTTAAGTATAGAACTCCAAATTTGATTTTTCCATGTGTACATTTGGAAATACTTTAATAGCCTTTAAATGTATATACATAGCAGCAGGAAGCAAACAACATTCTGTATTTGGTAACTCATTCTGATCTCAGCTATGGTCTCATTATGGTCTCTGCTGCACTCCCTCCTGAAACTCTGGCAAATGTGGAGGAAATTACATGATTCTTCTGGTCTTTAGCTGCAAGCTGCCTGTGGTGCCTGCGCCCTTACCTATGAGGTCTTTCATCTCTCAGCACAATAGTTCAGATTGTCCATGACATGGCATTGCGCAGAGACAATGAGCACAGATTTGTCTAGCACACTGTCTCCCCTGTCATAGTCTTCAGAACAAAATTCAGTTGCAAGCAGGTCAGACTCAACAAGCCGAACAAGAGATTCTAGAAGGAGATCTCATATTACTGAATGGTATAGAGATGCAGAGTTATAGGATCAGCAAACATTTGCTACTGACTTACTTTCATTGAAAGATGATAATTTGATGTGTATACCCGTGCATGGCTATACAAACCAAAGGTCTGTCCATGTCACAACCTGCACATAGTTGGCTCTCTGCTAATAACAGGAGGATAAAGCATTGCTATGACAACAGCATCATTTTTTACTCTACACCTCCATCTCTCAGCTAGGACTTTTTAACATTTCTTCATAAAATCCCCAAATCTATCACCTCCTCCTATATGATTGCAAGGTATGACTCAGATCTGGCTGTCTAGGTTGTACCCACCAATTTCTTGAGTGAGAAAAAGGAGCTAGAAATCTGAGGGACATCCTCTGGCATCCCTTGGGAGAGAGACAAAAACCCACAGGGAGAGATGTCCAGAAAAATGCAGCTGAATGGGCTGCAGGGAGTTCTAACGGATTTCTCATTAAACTCCAAAGCCTATCACGGCAATCTGATTAGTGATGGCTGTCACCCACTTTGACAAATACTTTGTTTATGGAAAATGAAAACATATGGCAAGGACAGGGATCACACCTGAGACCGTTACTGAGCTGACATTTCTTGTTATGTACCAATGACTTTGACACCATGGAAACCTCAGAGGAGACACACGGGCTGCTCAGCATGAAATTCCCTTGGCTTTCATGCTACACTCTTTTGAAAAACAAAACAAAATACGCGTCTCTATTAGTGTTCAATGCGTTTAATAATTTTAAAAATATTTGGTATTATTTATTTTAGAACATTAAAGGAAAATGAGTATAACTTTGGGCATCTCTCAGTAGAAAGTGAATACAGATATAGAGCAGTATTTTAATATTAGATCACCTATTATGTATTTAATGTTGTCTAAAAGTATTTCACTTATTTTTAATTATTTACTAAACACCTCAGGATTTCCCTGGAAACTTCACTAGATAGTTCCAGGGTATATGGTAAACTGAATAAATCTCTCTCCTACCTGTCTCACAGATGCTTATGTTGTGGTTTCTGGAACCCATATGTGTATCTTTATGTGTTAAGGGGGAATTTGTAAATATAATTAAATTAATTTTTAATTTTCAATTTCATTTAATTTTTTTCTTATATTTTGATCATGTTTCCACTTCCCCTGTGATTACCAGATATTCCTCAACTCCCTACCCACCCACCCAATTTCATGTTCTTTCTTACTCTTTCTACAAATAAATCAAAGAAGAAAATCAAAACAAACAAGAAACAAATAATACAAAAAAATGCCAAAACAAAATGAAAAAAGAAACAAAAATCCCATTAAATATCATATAGTTTATTTTCTTCTGGCCAGATACTCCTGGGCACGTGGCCTGCCCTGGAATTGATATCTAGCCTCGACATATGTCTGCAGTGCTTGTGCCCTGGTTAAGCATGTAACATTGCATCAAAGCCATGATTATAAGGAATAAAATGATAGAACCTATGATAATCTGTGCTTATTTGAAAGGAAGAATGTAGATGTAACCTAACGCTTTATTAAATAAGAAACACAGAGCCAATGTAAAGGTGAAAGCCCAAGAGGTCAGAGCTAGAAGCCTTACCCGCTTTCCGCCAGCTAGCTTCTCCCGCCAAGAGAGCTCTCCGAAAAAAGGGAGTTTCTTCCTGTGCGGTTGTCTTATAAGGAGTCCTGTTTCTTCCTTCTCATTGGTTATAAACTAACTACGTGGCTGTCTCGTCACAGTCTCTCTATACAGACCTCCCAAGTTTTCTATGGTTGGTATTGAGATTAAGGGCGTGTGTCTCCAATGCTGGCTGTATCCTTGAACACACAGAGATCTACCTAGCTCTGCTTACCAAGTGCTGGGATTAATAGCGTGCACCACCACCGCCCTGGCTTTCGCTATGGCTTGCTAATAGCTCTGACCCCTAAGCAACTTTATTTATTAACATACAAATAAAATCACATTTCAATACAAATAGAATACCACTATAGAAGAAGACCAGTCAAGAAAAGCTTGTATCAGAGAAGGCAAAATGTCTGCGAATATAAACTCACCTGCTGTGCAAGTGTGAGGCCCTAAGCCCAAAGTATGTGCATCTCCAGGAGAGACAAGAGTCTCAAGGTCAAAAGCTGGTTAACCTAGAAGATTCAGAGACAAAACAGCAGGAGACCCTGTCTCAAATGGAAGAAAGTGAGAACAAGATTGATGCCCAAAATTGTCCTCTGATCTTTAAACAACGACATGGATACATGCACCTGCACTCTCACACACACACAAACACACACACACACACACACACACACACACACACA
>CABHPP010141212.1:0-24113 GCA_902168425.1 Peromyscus attwateri
CCCCAGTGACATCATCTAAGCCCACCTGCAGTACTACTGTGTCTGTCTACCTATTCACCCTAACATCTGCTGAGCTCCTACAGTGTGCCAAGTGCTGTGTTGGGGGATGGGGGGTCAAGGGCAAGGTCCTACCATAGTACTTGGCCTAGCAGCCAGACAAAAAGCTTTCTCAAAATGGCTCTTTGATGAGCTTCACGGACTGAGACATGCAGAAACATGTCCACGGTCCCCAGTGTGGCCACAGCACCAAATATATAAACACTGTCAGTAGACAAGCCTCTTTATACCAGAAAACTTAGGATCCACGTAATGAGTAACTCCAAACAGAAACCTCGGAGAACATTATAGAAAGACAAGCATGAGGACCCCAAGTAGCCCCAAATCCTGGGATACAGGGCCCCAAGACAAATCATATGTGAGACAGTTTTACTTTTCCCTGCCCACTGCTTACCCCACACCCCCCTTATCAGTAAGGCCATGAGGAATAGATGAGAAATGATGGCGGTGTGATTGGCAGAGGGAGACCAGATCTTTTCATTATGAAGTACTATAATTAGGAAGTAGAATCCAACAAGAATGATCAAACCAAAGACCAAAAAAGACCTACATCTGCTCTTCTGAGGGAAACAGGGAAGGGGGTCTGAAAATATCTGAGGTAGAGCTCGGGCTGCAGTTCTGTTGCATGGAGCTTAAGTGGAAGAAGCCCCATGAGCACAGTGCCCCTGACTCAGTGGAATATAAGTGTGTAGCAAGGAAGCAGTCCCCAGCCCCCTCCTAATGCTTCTCTTTGAATAGAGAAATTGTGAATTGTTCAATGAAAATTATTTAATATGTATCAATAATGATACTAATACATCCATGTTTCATCAAAACAGGGGATCCTGGTAACAAATAGACTCCAGTCAGCTTAACAGAGATACTATTCAACACATCTATTCCATTCCTAAGTATTTACCTGAGGGAATAAACCACACATTCACTAAAGCCTTGTACATGAGTATTTATAGCAACTTTAATTTGGGATCATAGCAAAACAAAAAATCTAGCAGCAACCCAAGTATCCATCAATCAAATGCCATGCATCTGTATGGTGGGAGACTAGTCACCACTTAAACAAGCTAAGTCGAGGCATCAATGGGTGAATCTCAAAATTCTTATGCTAAGTAAAAGCCAGACAAAAAAGCATATGGTGTATATTTTGATGTGTGTGTGTGTGTGTGTGTGTGTGTGTGTGTGTGTGTGTGTATGTATGTGTGAATTTCTCCCTAGGGAGTAACAGCTAATTTGTAATGAGAGACAACAGATCAATGTTTGCCTGTGTGGTAGGGAGAAACATGAAGGAAGACAGCGAGAAAGGATCATAAAAAAGAATGTGGAAATTTGGAAGGTGATGAATTTGTTCATTGTCTAACTCGTGATTATGGCTTTAGGGGTGTGTATAGTGCCAAAAGTGAGAAAATTGTACACTTTAAATAAGTGCTGTTTGCCGTGTTCTAGCTACAACTGTTAGGGAAATGGTAGTAGAGAATGTTCTAAAAGGCTGTACATAGGAATATAGATTGATGGCTTGCTCTTAGAAAGCAGTTTGGCTTTTCTTTGATACTACTTTTAAATCTGTATCCTAGAGACATAAAATGAGATACAACAGCTTCACTCCTGGATCATTTATAATGGTGGGAAAAGCTAGGAAACACTAATGTATCTGATGAAAAAAAAGCCCTGTTCCAATAAATCATGGTACCTCACATACTGAAATATTATGCAGCCATTAAAGGCCATGCTTATGAGAAGCTTTTAATAACCTGGAAAAATACTTACATGATAATGCCAAGTGGAAAGCACCAAGATATAAATTGTATATATGGTATGAATTGAATTATGTAAAATTATGCACAGCAAAGTTTCTGAAATATCTTTAGGATTATTTCTGAGTGATAAAGGGTATGGGTGATTTTTAATTTCAATGCAAATTTTAAAATGTTCCTATTTAAAATGTATTTTCCTTAATTTTCTACAATAAGACTGTATTTTTAAATTGTGAAATAAATAAGCTATCTTCAAGGAACTCTAATTTTTCTTGTTCCCTGAAAAAGCAGGCTCTTACAAGGCGAAGAACCAGATTGCATTTCTGTAATCCTCGCATCTGTGAAGATGTAGGGAAGATGCCTCCACAAGCTCCAGTCTGTTACTTGAACCCCCATTTCTTTCTTTTTTTTTTTAACTTTTAAATCACCTAGAGATTCGACTGATTGACAACACACATTATCATCTCACCATTGTGTATGTTTTATTAAAACCTGCTTCTAATCACATATCAGGGTGAGGCCTTGAAGGCAAAGAATGGGTCTTTGCTTCTGCAGTTCCCAATCCACCTTGCCACAGGATCCAGGAAAGACAGGATGTACACACAATGAACAATGCTGTATGTTGTTTTTATAATACCATTCCCAGCAAAACAACAGCCTAGGCTATTCGAATGAGTGACTGGGTTGGTGGTTCTTTGGCTCGAATTATGAGAGCATGGGCCTGCTGAGACTGACCCCGGGAGTTTTCCCGACTTGTCTGTTTAACAGTTGGAAGCACTAGGGCTCTGTGGTCACTCCACAGCCTGTGAGCTCATGTCATGTGCTCTTCATTTTTTCTAGCTATGGAGTCCAAGGCAAGGATTTATACATTTTTATTCAGTGATTTCTTGTAGCTGGAGAGTTTTCTCTCCGGGTCCTGCCAAGCCCCGGCAGTCCGACAGCCCACTTATAAAATAAACACACAGACGCTTATATTATTTAAACTGTTTGGCCTAATGGCTCAGGCTTCTAGCTATCTAGTTCTTACATCTTAAATTAATCCATTTCTGTAAATCTATACCTTGCCACGTGGCTCGTGGCTTACCAGCATCTTCACATGCTGCTTGTCATGGTGGCAGCTGGCAGTGTCTCCCTCCGCCTTCCTGTTCTCTCTATTCTCCTCTGTTAGTCCCGCCTATACTTCCTGCCTGGCTACTGGCCAATCAGTGTTTTATTTATTGACCAATCAGAGCAACACATCTGAAGACCATCCCACAGCAATTTCTAGAAAAAAAAGCTAGGAAATTGCTAGAGAAATGACTACGAATCTTGTTCTGCATTCTCTATTGTAATTTATATCCAAGAAAATTTTCAGTTTTGCAAGACTTGCCATTCTTGTCTTAGGGTTACTACTGCTGTGATGAAACACCATAACCAAAGGCAACTTCAAGAATAAAAGGTTTATTTGGCTGATACTTCCACACCCATATGCCATCACTGAAGGAAGTCAGGATAGGAACTCAGAAAGGGCAGGAACCTGGAGACAAAAGCTGATGCAGAGGCCATAGAGGAGTGCTGCTTACTGGCCTACTCCCATGGCTTGCTCAGCCTGTTTTCTTATAGAACTCAGAACCACCAGCCCAGGGATGACATCACCCACAATGGGCTAGGACCTTCCACATAAATCACTAATTAAGAAAATGCTCTACAGGCTTGCCTACAACCCAGTCTTATGGAGGCATTTTCTTAATTGGGGTTCCCTCCTCTCAGATAACTCAAATTGACACAAAATTAGTGAGTACATGGTGTGAGCCTTGAAATAATGATTTATCTCCTGAGAGTCTTTGTGGTAGTTGTAAGTGATTGACACCCCCATGGTGATCCTGCTCCCTTAGCTGAAGGGTCTTCCAGCCCTGTTCTCTGCCTCCCTATTGAATAGCTGAATCCCAATGTAATTTCTATCATGGTCACCAATCCTCACTTTGTTCATCAGCAAACTTTCTAAGATGGCTAAATACTCCAAAAAGCTATTTGATGGACACACAGAAGGAAAGGACAGCAAAGGCTAAAAAGTCATCAACTGGGGGTGAGTGACTAGGGATACAAGCCCACTGTCAGGCCTTGAGGAGAAGTGAGAGTAGAAAAAAATTGTGACCTGTGTCCTCTAGAATCAACACCAAGAATATTCAATGTGCAGTGTCTTTATAAACTGCAAGAAACCACTTAAGCTTTCAGAGCTGATATACTCAGATCTAGTAAAGAATGTCTGGACAGAGGAAGAAAAGAAAACCACAGGGAAGGCATCTCATTGTAATGGTCTAAGATGAAGATGATAGGGTCTAAGCTAGGGTAGGATGGATCTGGTGGCAAAGAGCACGTTTTCAGTTTGGATCTTGGGGTGGATGAAGCTCTACTCCTTAGGATAGAGAACTGAAGAGAATAAGCTATGTATGGGACATGGCAGAGAGAATAAACTAGCTTAGCCAAGGGCATTTTAGTTTGAGCGATCTGTAAGACAACCCAAAGGATGTAGCTTGAGGCAGTGGCATGTGTTGAAGCTTAGGGGCAATTTTCTGCTGCAGAGTGTATCAGTCACCTTTTGTTGATATGATAAAACAGCATGACCAACGCAACTTATAAAAGAATGCATTATTGAACTCACAGTTCCAGAGGGTTAGAGTCCATCATGGCAGACTGAAGATGTAGCAGCAGGAACAGCTGGGAACTTATATCTCAATTCACAAGGGGGCAGAGAGCACACTGGGAATGCCATGAGTCTTTTGAAGGCTCAAAGCCTGCCCACAGTGACGCACCTCTTTCAATAAGACCACCCTTCCCAAATGGTTCCACCAACTGGGAACCAAGTATTATACACATTCATACACATGACCCTGTGGGGGCCATTATCATTCAAACTACAACAAAAATAGGTAGTATTAAAGCCACAGGCATAAGGAGTAGGATGGGAGGCATTAAATGAATGACTCAGACTCTGAAGAGCTTACCACAGTAAGGATCTTACCAAATAGATGACTGGAAAAGAGAGCAAGGGAATTCAAGAGACAAAACAAAAACTGGGGTGGAATACGTGGGAGATGAGGAAAGAGAGGGAGTCAACAGACAAGAGACAAGGGAAGCTATGCTGTCAAATGCTGCATCTGAAAGAATCCTCTGAGCATGGCATCAAAGGGATCACTGATGATCCAAAGTAGACTATATTCTGTAGAAGATAGACATTGGGTAAGAGATATAATACCTGCTACATGCCTAGTCTTGTGATTATATATCATTATATTGATCATTATCCAAACTGGAAAACAGTAATTACCCCAGGTATTTCCAGACAAATTTAATATGAAAAATCAGGCAACCAAATATCAGATAGCAGGTGGAGGGAAACTCACAAGACTCATGAAACCTACAAGAAACTTACAAGGCTAAGAGCTCATTAAGCTTGCAAAAGTCAGGAGGTCCCTCCCTGGGGATATATAAGCACTAAACATAAGTTTAATAAGTTAATAGGAGAGGAGATTCTTGTTTAGTGTAGCTGCTTGAAAGCTGGTCAAGGAACTCCAGAGATGTGCCTTCTGGGTATGCTGGATGAGCTTTTAGGACAGGAAAACAGTGGCCGGAGTTACCTATGCTCTCCATGCTCCTGTAAATAACATCAATAAATTCTTTGGTTCACCTAGCTGAACTTGATGGGATCATTTCTTTGGTCTCTATCTCTAGTGAATAAAATAAAGTCCTCTGAAAAGTCACTCAACACCAAGTGATGGAGAACCAGATCAAATGGCAAGGCAGGAAACCACTACAACCTTAGGGGTGAAAGGATTGAAGTAGTCAGGGATACCAGGGTAGGGTGGAGGGTAAGGGACCCAGGGTCCTGCAAGGGGAGGAAGTGCAGATTCTTAGAAAAAGGGAACACCTGCTTGTGCCCCAAGTTCTAAGTGTCAGGTGTAGCAGAGGCAAGGCTTGAGATCTGGGCAGTCCTGGAACACCCTGCTCAGAGTGAGCATCCCCTGTTGCGTTCACCTCCATCAACCTTGACTCCAGCTTCACTCTTGGTCTACATGGTGCTCCTGCACAGCAGCATCATTTATTACTTTAATCTGTCATCTTGTGGGTTTCTCTATCAAAACTCAGATCATCTTGAGGACAAAGAACTGTCTTTCAAATAGACAACATTCACTGAAGCATATGCTCCAAGCAGTCTGCTAAATCCAGAAGGAGGGAGAAGGGGGAATTATGAAACAGACACAGCCTTGGTGAGTTTGTGTTCAAGAGATGATATCCTACCCTGAATAGCTCCTGAGGCAAAAAAACATTTACCAGCAAAAAATAAATTACGTATTTATTTAATTAAGACTTTTAGCATTTCAAGGAATCCTATTACTGGTGAATGACAAGCAGCATTGTGCTCAGAGTTTTTGTCATGTAAATGTTGCATTTATGCATCAGCTTTAACCTGTCAGCCATTCACAATATTCTTTAGAGAGCTTCCTTTCTGTTTGCTTCATGGTTATTGCTTTTAACCGGAAAACAGGAAAAAAGCAGAGTCCATTTCAAGTGGGACACCCCTTTAGTAGACATTCTGTGTTGTGATTTCAAAACCAATACTTCAACAATAAACCAGAACAAAATCTCCTTCAGAGAGTAGGATGTGAATGACAATGCTTTCCCTGTTCTCCCTGACCCCCAAGGCCAGCAGGTGTCACTAACAAGACAATCACCATGCTGAGCCACTTCAAAGGGATGGAGGCCTCTGCCAAGCCCCAGGCCTCATTTCTAAGGCACTCAAATTGTGCAGGATGGGAACATAAAAAAGACACACTCTTGCTTTCAGTAAGTACAGAACAGAGTTGGGAACACGATTAATGCACACATACCAAAAAAAAAAAAAATAGGGAACAAAATATACGAACCCATTACCTCACGAGAGGCTGTACAGAACAGCCAGGCAAAAAGCAAGGGCTCTGAAGTCAGCGGTCAGGGTTCAAGTACTGGAGTCATTAGTCATGGACTCACTGAAGAGCTCTCACTGTTTCCTCATCTGTATCAAGATATGCACCTCAGAGTTCATTCAGAGATGATTTGAGCTGATGCACAGCAGTATCTAGAACATGCTAGCCTATAGTACAATGCCCTTTGTGTCAGCTGCAGGGCAGGTGGCATGCAACTTGACAAAGTAGAGGAACTGTCTGCAGACTCTTACACCCCTGACACTATGCTTCCCTCCAGCCCTTGGGTCTAACTTCCCACAGTTCTCTTAATGGATACGGATTCTCTAATAGGGAATATTCAGGATTCATTCTCCAGGAAATGAGTGTCTCTGTCTACCTGTCCTTTCTTGAAGCATAAAGGCCACTTTAGATAAGACCAAAGTCAGGTACAATAAATCAAGGAGGAAATTCAAGTTCTTCATTAGGGACAGACATACTTAAGGTGAGGTCCTTGCTCTAGCTGCCTTAGGAATGGGATCCAGACAAGTCCACAAGAAACCTTGCAGATTCTGTTTTGTGTACTGGAGCCCTGGGTCACCATCCTTTGTTTCCATGCATTCAGGGAGCCAAACCATATGTGGGGGCCATCACAGGACTAGGTAGTTTTCTCAGTAAGGTCCAACCCTTGAGATATCCATCCCAACCATCTGAAGAAACAACCAGATGATCTCAACCTTCTTCAGTCAGGTTCACAGACATCACAGAGCAGAGGCAAACTGTCATCACCGTCTTAGTTTGGGTTTTCATTGCTGTGAAGAGACACCATGACCATGGCAACTCTTATAAAGAAAATGTTTAATTGGGGAGGCGTGCTTACAGTTTCAGAGGTTCAGTCCATTATCATCATGATGAGGAGCACGGCAGCACATGGTACTGAAGCTGAGAGTGCTACATCTTGCAAGTAACAGGAAGTCAACTGACTGTCACACTGAGGGAAGCTTAAGCAAAAGACCGCAAAGCCCACCCCCACAGTGACACACTTCCTCCCACAAGGCCACACCTCCTAATAGTGACACTCCCTTTGGGGGCCATTTTTTTTCAAACCACCACAACAACCCATCTCTAAGTCTCTGGGCCATGTGATCTATGAACATAAGAAAGCTGTTGCTGCTAGAATGCTGGTTATCAACAGACAACCACAACACCAGCCTCTTACAGTCCAAGCTCTACAACCTTGAGCTCATTTTACAGCCACCTCTTGGGCTAAGATTTATCTATCGTGCCCATTTTTGAGATGAGAACATGAGTCTTCAGCAGTTCCACAACGGCTTCCAAGTAATATAATCAAGATCCAGACACAAGATCCAGTTCACATACCATGTATCAGTTACCCAGAATTAAGAGAATGTTTCAAATAATCAGATGTTGTACTCAGTTCCAACAATTCCATTTGCATGTATTTTATGCACTGATAACACTCATCTCTGAAAATAAAGTCATTTGTCTGATTTTATATATATATATATATATATATATATATATATATATATATATATATAAATCCCTGTGAGCTGGCCATGATACAAGGCTAAGCTGATGGGCTAATTCACATCAAGCTGCACCTGTGACAATGGATCAGTGTATCTAGTCTTTCAGAGAAAGGGCAGAATTTTTATTAGTGAGGGTTTCGGTGCCTTGCCTGGAATATTTGAACAGCCATAGTAATTCAGATCTGTGAGCGCTTGAGGCTGAGGGGTGGGGTGTTCTGTGGGCTGTTCCATCCTGGCAAGGGAAATGCTGACGACAGAGCTTCACAAATTCACTTATAGGTGCTCTGAGAAAATACTGAAAATAGACACTGAAGAAATCTGGCTGTGATCGGGGGTGCCAGATGTTCCCCCCAGACACTTGGATTACGTGGGCTGCAGGCACCAGGCCTAGTTCAACTCTTTTCCTAGCCAAAGGGGGCCTCCACAGCCCAGATGTGGTGAAAGGAACTGGGGCATCCTCAAGGAGCCTTCTGAAACCTGGGTAGAGAGGACAGTTTCCACAACTTCCAGGCCCCATGTCTACATCAGCTGCAGATCACTGCACAGCACATTTGTTCCAGCGAAGTCTTCCAGGCCCAGATGGTATGAAGGCGGGTTCTAAGTCCTGCACATGAGCACTGAGAGTTCCCACAAGTCATATACAGACCTCCAAATGTCCCACAAAAGCCTCATAGCTGCCAAGCAAGTCTGGCCGAATGTCTGAAGGCACCGGGTGTTCCAGTCTTGACGGATTTGCCTTATGGGATTCAGAGAGGTACAACAAGGACACTTTCTGTAAATGGCTTCCTTCCTCAGCCTCTCTTGGTCTGGGCTCCCTCAAAAGCAGACTCTGAAATGAGGCTACAGTATAGGTCTGGGGGCTGTGGGGGGACAATCTCAGGGAAGATGAGAAAGGGAGTATAAACGTGATACAGAAAGAGAAGGAAGCCAGTTACCACCACAGGCAGCTAGGACACTGGGTCCCTCAGATGTCCTCTACCTGCAGGGAAAGGGAGTGGGATAGGGTGGAGCAAGGATTTGCCAACCTGACAAAGACAGGTTCTGGGAGTGTAAATTTCCTAGAACTTGTGATCTGCCATGCCTTCAAATAGAGGATGCCAGTGACCAGAGAGAACCCAGAAGCAAAAGGCTGAATCTGTTTGAATTTGAGTTGCAGACACAAGTGCAGGAGATGTGGAAAGGCACTAATAGGAGATGTTACAGCCATCTTCTGTGGTTGTAACAGATACTTGGTTCTATCCATACACATGCATCTTACATCTTGGCTTCTAGCAACCTGCACCTTATTGAACCTGATACAAACACATTCAACACAGGAAGTTGAGACAAAGGTACAGCATATCCTGAAGCTCACTTCCTCTGTGAGGAGGAGGCTCCAGCTTCTAAGCCACTGCTAGCAGGTTCTCCCTGACTCAACACCACTCTATTCTCCCAGCTCAGTACAGTGGGGTTGGGAATAGGAGCAGCTCTTCCTCATCCTCAGCTGGCTATAGGTGAGAGATGAGGCCATTTCCAACCAGTCTTGTGATATAGGGAGGTCTAGAAACATTCAGAGTCACATGAAAATAGAAAAGCCTAGTACCCCATAAAACTACCACAGCACAGTACTTCCCAATGGGATTCAAACCTTAACCACTGCCTAACACCACCATATTGAGAACTTAGTGTTCCAAGTAAGCAACATCTACTTAGAAGTGGTCTGCATATATGCTGAAATGTCAAAGAGATGCTAAAATAATATGCCCTAACCATCTGTTTTACTCCTCAAAATTGTTGTTCAATGTACTTTTGTCTGGTTGTCAGGTATTTCATAACCCCATGCTTTTGCTGCCATGATTTTGTGCACGTGCATGCGTGCGTGCATGCGTGCGTGCGTGCGTGCGTGCGTGCGTGCGTGTGTGTGTGTGTGTGTGTGTGTGTGTTTGGGGAACTTAAACTATTGCTAGGGCATCAGGAGGTAAATACTTTAGAAAATTACAAAGAATCCCTTTCTAAATATACTGCAAGACTTCAAGAAGGAATCTACGTGGCAGATTTGGCTTGGGAGGTGCATCCTCAGAAGGAAGTATTTGGTAAGTCAAGGGAGAGGAGTGAGCTTTTCTCCTCATACACACGGGCTGTGTCTGCGCGGGAGCTTCCAGGAAAGCCATCTTTAAATTCACAGCTTGTCATCTATCATAATTGAAAATATGGTGGCGCATAAGAAATGATGTTGACTTTGGAATCAGAATGTCAACCAGGTCTTTTCATTTCAAAAATACATACATCCCTTGGTGCCTGAAGTTACTGTTAGGCTGAAATTTTTATAAACTCAACTCCAAGTCAAATATTACAGAACTACCAAATGTCACCAAGCCACTTAGTGAGAGAATGTACTATTCCCCCATTAAATCAAACCATTCGATTGCATTTTCATCTCTAAGTTGCTGAATCTCTCTTTGGCAATACAGTCTCTTCCTTAGCAACACTTCAGCCTTATAGGGAAGGAGAAGGAAGCTTTAATCCCAGCACTTTGGAGGGTGAGGTAGGCAGTTCTCTATGAGTGGCAGGCTAGCTGAGGCTACAGAGTGAGACCCAGTCTCAAAAAAAAAAAAAAAAAACCACAAAAGTGTGTGTTTATGGGGTGGGTCAGGGGGCAGAGATTAAACCCTACCTAGGGATTTAAAAACAGAACAAAATCAAAATCCTCCTTCCTCTACGTTATCAATGGAAGACAAGAAGAATCTTTGTACCAACAGGACAATGTCTTATCTCTAGAATATAAGTGTTGTTGACCATATGTTCAGCCTGTTGTTTGAGTATACCATTTCTTATTTTTTGCCCTACCACACTGTTGAGCTCCTCTTTCCCAATAGATGGCAACCACCTACAATGTATTGCAGTCAGGTTCACACATTCTAATTGACTTTTGGTTACAGACTTAATCCAGATCATTTTAGTCTTCTATCTGACCCAAAGAGGTCACCTACTCCAAAGGTGTGAGGCAAACCATGGCACCAGCACCACTTACCACCTCTGTGTGTCAAGGACAGATGGAGAGAAGCAGGAGTCTCTACAGTGAAACAGGCAAAGAAATGTTCTCTGTATCATTGATCTAAATGATGCTCTGGTGCATGCTTGATGGGCTCCACTACCAAGGATGACTTAGAGGCAGCTAACCCACCGAAGACTGCCAACTATGGCATGAACAACCCATGCACATCTGCATCAGCTACCCTACTGACAGTTTCCAAATTTCCCAGTCAATCTTCATCTGTTATATACGTTTGGGGAAGGGATAAGCCTCACAAAGATCTCACAGAGGCTCCTGAACCTGTGAGCATCCTGAGCACCGTGAACTTTATGTGTTTCCCCTCTCCTTCCATGGGGGAATGTTCGTAGACTTTGTCTCATAAGGGACGTAAGTGAGTGACCACAGCTGCTCTGATTCTGCACAGCACGAGTCTGGACCATGCTGGAGGAGAGAGCCGGGTAACAGCTGGTAAAGTCGACCTGTCTCACTTGGCCACCAGCTGGTAGAATTTTCCTCTTTCCCACTGACAGGCCCCAGAAAGGATATATTTACCAAAACTGTGTGTATTTTACGGCAATCACAACTTGAGTATATATGAAATCCATCTTTGATATCTGGGGGTGGGGGTGGGGGTGGGGATGAGAACTGGGCACCTGGGCCTGAACATCTCCACCTGAGCTATACTGTTCTGTTTTTGACAGCAGCCACACCAGAGCAGGTCAGCTAAATGCTCTTTGTGTAGCTTTAACAGATCCTGAGTCTTCTGTCCTAAGAACTGAGGTTAGCATGTGTCTTGTCTTGTTCAGAGTGCTACCAGAAACATTTCATCAGTTGTAAAAATCACCTTACCGCCTTCCTAGTTATGATGTCGTTATGTATGGATACTAGATATCTGGATGTGTGGGTGGCTGTTGAATTCATAGTGACTCACATCACATCACTGTAAAATTCACAGCAAACATCTACTTCATTTCTTCCTTTAGCACAGGTAGGCCAAAGCATTTGCACATTGGAATACATATTACTACACATTATTTCCTTTTAATTCCTGTCATTTCAGCTTGTAGTAGAATATTATTTTAAGGTGTGTTACTTTTGTTTATGTTGCATTTGTTTAACTCTGTGAAGCTGTGTTACTGTGCCTGTCTAACACACCTGATGGTCTAATGAAGAACTGAACGGCCAATAGCAAGGCAGGAGAAAGGATAGGTGGGGCTGGCAGGCAGAGAGTATATATAGGAGGAGAACTATGGGAGGAGGAGGAGGAGGAGGATTCAAGGGACCAGCTACACGCACAGCAAGTAAGAGCAAGATTTACAGAAGTAAGAGAACTGGAAAAGCCCAGAGGAAAAAGGTAGACAGGATAAGTTAAGTGAAGAAAAGCTGGGTAGAAACTAAGCCAAGCTAAGGATGGGCATTCATAAGTAAGAATAAGCCTCCATGTGTGATTTATTTGGGAGCTGGGTGGTGGGCCCCCAAAAAGAGTAAAAAACAACAACATCAGCTTAGGCATTATATTGACTTGTTGAATTATGTATTTTTTAAGTGTCTGTAAATTTCATTTCAGGATAATAGTGTCACTACAAAAATATGTGTGGTAAAAAAAAAAAGACTCTTGGTTCTAAGATCCTTTCTGCTTACTTCCTGCTATACACTCTAAAATTAGTAAAGTCTGCTCCATCAATATTCCAGCCTTGATATCACCAGGGCAATGCTATTTCCATGTTTCCAGAGCTGTGGAAAAAGAAGTGTTCTGGATGGGCCTGGACCTAGCCCACATGGGGAATAGTAGGATTAACTAGAGAACAATTCCAACATCTAGGAGAAAGGGAATTTCATGGGCAAAATCATGGCTACCAGGAATCTACCCTCCACTACAAGCCACATATCATAGCCTACACCCTAGATACTGTCCTCTAGAAGAAATCCCTCCTAATGCCAGCCTCAGAAGTTCTGGGCTTTGATTTGATTGAGAAAAGTAGTATTTCCCAGTGCATAAAGTCATGCATTAATGCTCAGACTTGAACTAGCATTTCCTCAGATCCCAAAGTAAATGTTCTGGCTTCAGAGAGATTCCCATTTGTGCGTTTCTGTGGACTATATACACAACCTGGAAAGCTCAGTCAGCAGTCAGCACCTCCCTCTGCTCCCTGATGCCCAAGCCATGGGCTTAGAAATTCACAGGCCTCATTGCAAGTGACCATCCCCCTTTAATTGATAACAAAGCTTTTCCAATTAAGAACCTCATCCTTGCTTCTATGTACACGTGCATCCGATATTACAAATTGCAAATCGTTTCTAACGATCTGTTTGGAAAGCAGGCGCACTTTATCCACTTAGGATTTGTACAGTCAGGGGATTAATAGAATGCTGATGGGAACAAGGAGGATTCAGGGGGCGACATGGGAGAACATCAGCTCTGCAGCGGTAGATAGTTACAACTCAATTCTCACCAGTGCGTGACAGGCAATGCTCTTTGGTAGTATGTGCTCTTCTGTACTACAAAGAACAAGGCGGGGCTCAGGATGACATGACTTCACCAGTGGTTAATTTACAGAAGACACTTAAGTTCACACACCAAACGAGAGATGCTGAGGACCAGGGTTCTACAGGCTGCTGTGTGGAGGAGAAAGTGCTGAGAGCTACACAGAAGCCAAGCCCTGTGCTTCAAAGTTTCCAGAAACTGCCTTGGTTCAGAAAAGGATGGTATCTGTACTCTCCCATAGGCACAGAAACTTCTAAGACAAGATTTTCTTCTATCGGGACACAGCTCTGAAAAGATACTTAAGATCCACCACAATTGGCATTCAGCATGGGCAAGAGCCTTGTTCCTAAGAACAGGCAGCCAGCCACTGCCAACCTATTTTAGATAATAGAAGATGTGTCCCAAAGACCCTGGGGTGGGTCCTAAGATTTGGGCATAGCAGCTGCTATTACTTGAGTGTGGGATTTGTTTTTAATTAAAAGATTTTTCTATTCATTTTACATATCAACCACAGATTCCTCTCTCCTCCCTCCTCCTGCTCCCCAGCCTTCTCTCCCAACCCACCCCCCATTCCCACCTCCTCCAAGGCAAGGTCTTCTCCCATGGGGAGTGAGCAGAGCCTGGTACTTTCAGTTGAGGCAGGTCCAAGTGTGGTTTAAACACAACAGACACCTGTCTGCCTCATATATCTACCTACACCGTCCCAGATAGTCTGCCATGCAGCTACAGCATTACCATGTAAAATGCACACCCCCAAAGACAGCAAGATGGAACGGGTATCATGTGCCATTACCAATTGTCAAGGTCGGAGATGTTTGCTTCCTGATGAGATGAAGCAGAGCATGAGGATGCCAGTGTCTGGTAGACTTGGGTCCAGAGCATGGCAACTCCAAATTTCCCATTAGGAGGCCTTGTAACTGAAAGTGTGAGCCAAGTGACATCGTGTGAAGACGATGCTCATAGCAAACCCCTGTCTTTGGTAAGACTGACTTGTTCTGTTCAGTGAACATGCCACATATTCAGAAAATGCCTTTGTTCACATTGTCCAGTTGACTGAGAAAACACATCATAAAGCTATCATGATAATTCTAGTCATTATTGGTAGTGTGTTAGGGAGTGGCTTCCAGGAAGCAGCCCTTGGTGCAACCAAGGATAAAAAGAGATTCTGAAGTGTGTGGTGCAGGCACGTATGTTGCAGGACAGGGAGGGTGGGAATAGAGAAATATTGAATGTTGAGGCAATAATTGTGCAGCCTATAGTACACTTCAGGGACAAAATGGTGAGACTTGGGATTCCTAAGAGGGAATTTCCAGGAAAAACTACACCTTCATAGAAAGATTATGGGCCCCTCTCTGGCTCTCATTAGCCTCCTAAGGAGAATTATCCCAGGGGAGCTGCAATTAAACTTCTGGAAGACAAAAGTAGAGATGAGGCAGGGGATTGTTCAAAGGGGGAAATGATAGAAGTGTAATTAAAAACCAACTTTGTTCACTGCTTCTAATTAAAAGGGTACACTGAAATGTCCTAAATCTAAGTCTAAAATTAGTAATCAAGACGTGGCCATCCCAACATTGCTGCTGATGCTGCAATAAAGCATAAATAATTGGTTTCCCTTTTGAAAAACAATATGAACAATAAAAAGGAAGCCAGGCAGATGCACCAAGCCTTAGTTGTAGCGTTCTTTCGCTTTGATTATGAATGATCTTAGCCTCCTTTTCTGTTCTAAATGAGAACCCACATTGCCACAAGCAAAAAATACCAAAAAGGAAACGTAAATAAAACTCTGAAAATGCCATGTACTGCAAATGCAGCATTTGCCCCTTTTCTAGCAGCCCGTGAGCTTCCTGAGAAGTTGCTTGGCTTTCAGCTCTTGGCTCCAAAACCTAATTTACCATCTCTCCCAGATGGTGGCATAGAGAGGAGAAGCCAGCGGGCAATCTGAAGTCGGGAGAGATGAAGTGAGACCCTGAGACCGACTGTGTGGGCTTCATCTGTCCATGCACGTTGTCTGAAAGGACCAAAATCAGTGGATTTTCTAACTTCAGATGCATGGAAGAAGAATCCTCCACAATCCAAAATTGTTCCCTCTCCCCTTAACTTCGTGTCTAGTCGTGAGTGATCTACCCTTTTATGTTAGCCATTCTCTTAGTAGGTTTGGCACCACTGTTACAAGGCAGGCCATTAGATGAGATTTACTGCATTCCAAAGGGGAAACCCTTGTGGACTGTAGTCTGAATCCATCCCTAAGAAAGTGCTGTTTAGGTCTAAGAACCTGAAGGTACAAAAAAAGTTGGAGAAATGAACTGTCACCAAACTCCTATGCACTCAAGCTGGGGAAATGCTTGGCTCCCCCCTCCATGAATATTCAAAAGCTTCTAAACAACAAAATGCTCCATTCCCTTCCTTTCTCCACCAGTATATCTGTCTTCAGGAGCCTCTATGACAGAAAGACTTCCAAACACCATGAACCCTGTGGAAGATGGGATAATCCTAGTGGCAAGCTATAGCTTGAGACCCAGCTTTCCACTCAATCTGCATTCGCTAAGAAACAGGTATGCAGCAGCTCAATGGGAGTTGTGGGTCCTCTGCTTCCTCCCAGCAGTTGCAGGAATGGAAATCTCTCCCTAGGACAGACTGAAGGAGAAACCTGGAACACGAAGGTTAAGCCTCCATCAGCTCCTTCTTCTCCACGAACCTCTCAATGTCTTGATCAATAGTCCATCCTCTGAATCCAGATGGCCAAGTACTGGGATTAACAGAGAATCAAGCCTGCCAAAAGAAGATGACCCTCTGGATGTTCACACAGGGCCCAAAGCTATCTACCTGCATCCATTTGAACAGAACCTGTCCCTGGCCAAACCTAGAGTTGATGGGGTATACCTTACTCAATAAACCAGAAGTTTCTTTGCAACATTTGGCCTGGGAACGAGGCAGAAGTATCTCTGGCTTCAGATATAGGGTGCTAAGTGGTTCCTGGCAGCGGGAGTGAGAAATCGTGAATACCTACCCATGTTCTTAAGCTCTGTAAGTCCAGAGAAACTGCTGTCCAAAGGAATCATAAATAACACATCCTAAGGCTGGGACTTCAATATTTTTGAAGGGTTTCCTTTCTACTCCTTTCCAACTTTGATATATGTACTTACTTATCAAGGGTCTCGGGAGGGTTAATTGAATTAATATATGTAAAGTGCTTTAAGTTTGAGGAGAATGCACAATATAAATGGAAGTGTCACTAAAAAGGTTAATCTAATTTACATCCAACACTTTCAGTTCGTGGTGTTAATGAACTATATCCTTTTAGAGAGTGATTAATTTATAGAAATGTGATTATTTTTCCTAATGCTATATATGGGTCAGCTTCTCCTATTACTATATCTAATTTTATAGGAAAACTCAACGTTTTATAAATGAAGATAATAAATCAAATGCTCCTGTAATGGTTATAGTTCATTAATTACAAGGAGATATACATTAGATTAACATTTATCTGTTTTAATTAATTTGCTGCAATGCAGTTATCCATAAAAACTGGAAAATGTACACATCAGCTTGACATTAACAGTTTTGCTGGTGTTTGACTGAAAATTCTGGGCTTGGCACTGCTGGATTCAGTGAATAGCCATGGGGACCGTCACCAGTGTTGCACGTGCATCAAAGAGCTGGGGAGGGACTCCTCACTAAACTCAAACTTCAGAAAATATAATTAACTGAGTCTATAAGACAAGATGAATGTAGAATGATCTAAGGCTTTGTTTGGGGGTTTGGAGTCCCAAGGTCTCAAAACAAATTTCTTAAACATGATCACTTTATTTTCTTAGCTACTTTATTCCTTCAAAGGACATGCAGAACTGTCTACCTGGATACCTGAAACTTTTGAGGTACAGGATGTAGGCACCATGGAATCCCTCCTGTCTACAGAAAACCAGATGCCCAGAGGATCTGAGCCCAGAGACCCTCCTAGCTCATCCGTGAATCCAGAGCACGAGAATTGAAAACCAAGGCCTTTCCCTAACACCACATGATGATTTTCTAATCAGACTTGAGTGAAGGCTGCATATTTATTCAACCACATAATAAAACAGACATTGTTGTGGCAAGAGAGTGGCAGAAGACACAAAAATGATGTGCTTTTATTTTAAATTGACAATTTTCACATGACAATTCAATGCAATGACTCCAAAGAAATAAGTCAAATTTTTAGCTGATGAAACATTCTCAGACTTGGTGAGAACAGTGTCTGCAGACTCCAAGTGCAATTTAAAGCTGCATCTTCCAGGTCGGACTCCTTCACATGTCTTAGTGTGTGCTTAATGCCCTGATCCACCTGCAGGGTTGGGTATTTTAAACCCCTACATAGCAGAGGCTGTAAGTTGGTAGAACAATGACCAGGCCAAAATCAAGAAGTGGCCTGAGTGCATGGGTTGACTCTTAGAGGACTTCCAAGTGCTATGAGAGGCACACTCTTGAACACAGAGCTTAGCAACAGTTTTAAAGGGGTGATCCCCTTTAGGGATTCGAAGTCTTCTGTGGAAACAGGAAGATGGTATGCACTTGAAGGGAAAAAAGAAAAAAAGGAGCAGGTGAATCATGGGAGAACAAAGTCCCACCAGAGAGTAGATGATCAGGAGAAGCAGGGCAGTACAGGGAAGCACTGTCTGCATCAGAAACTCTGGGCACTTTAAAGAGAAGCCCAGGTCCTTCCGAAGGGCAGTTGCACCCTTGGTAAGAAGTGGTCCAGTAACTAGCTAGCTGCCTTCTCTTCTTGAGGTGAGACACATAAAGCTGGGAGGGCTTTGGGGAAAGGAGACAAGCAGGCTCACTCCAAATCAAGAAGCGGGGCAAAGAGCGAAGCTTCCACTAAACCAGAATCCTGCAGCAATTTTGAAGGATTCTCAGAAAGAAAGTCAGTAGCTTTGGATCCCATGGAGCCTCTCTGACCTCCCTCAGGGCCTCCCTCAAGGTCATACCAAATCACTCAGCTAAGTGAGGCTACCTGAGCAGGGAATCCATATGGACCATACTGTTCTAGGTTGGGAATTTCAGTTCTGCCACATCTGTGAGACCCTTGAACAAGTTCTATTCCTTCTTGGAGCTTCTGAGCTTCTGATTCCTGCTCCTAGGGTTTCTACGAGGGTCAAATTGTGACAATTGCTTTAAGGTAGTGGCTAGAAGGTGGCATGCTTTCAATAAACCTGCACTATTCTATCAGTTCCGGAGGCTGTACGCAGGCTGTGGAGTCAGTGCTGATTTTGTCCATCAATCAAGGGCATTCTTACTACTTTGCATTTACCTGTCCTGTCCCCACCCCTACCCATTTACCCCAGTCCCTACTCACCCATCAAGACCCCTTTCATTTTCTCCACAAAGCTTCCACTTCTCCTAACCTTGGCAATTCCCTCCCTTCTGACCCGACCGTGGGGGCTCCATGCATCATCTACCTCTTATTTCGGAGCTTGCTGTATTGTCTTGATGCGCCTCAGATCAGAAGATGGAGGCAGACACCATGCTTGCTGATCAGGCTAAATAACAGAGGCCATGGTATGTCAGGATGATTCTAACTCTCGTCACAGGCATTTTTCTGCCGTCTGTCAACTCCAGCCTCCTAGCTGTGTCTTCCCCACAGCTCCGTCCTCTCTTCTACACAGTGCCAGTGTGGCTTCAGTCCAGCGACTTCCAAGCCCTCCCCATGGTCCTTTCTTCAAACCTAATTTTCCGATGGAACGATTTCCACAGGGTCCGATTAGCACTGAGCTAAGCAGTGAAGAAGAAAACAATAGCGAGTCTCAGGCTGTCTTTTGGTCATCCTAGTTTGGGTCACCCTCTTCCATAAATACAAATCCTCTCAAATGCTGTGAATGTCACTGATGAAGGGAACACTTATCTGCTGTCTAGGACAGCAAGCTGGGAGGCAAGTAGCAGCCCGGTAGATGACCTGTTTTTACAACCCAAAGCATACCACATGAGCTCCTCCTCCAGGGACCAGAACCTCCCACATCTCTGGTGCTTGTGCATGGAGACACACTTGCTTATTTACGTGCTTACAACACACTGCCAAGCCTTACTCTCAGCCGGCTCTGCATTAAGTTTCAGGCTGTCCATTAGGGATGAAAAGTGGTTTCAAAGGCACTCACAGAGCAGGGAAAGAAGCAAGTGGTTTCACAACTTACACCAAATGTATGTATGTGTATGTGTGTTTGTATATGTGGTATTTGCTCATACATGCACTTCCTCATTCAAAGAGAAACTGCAAGACCGGGAGACAGAGAGAATCAAGTTTGAGCTGATTGGACAAAGCTATTCGATTTCAAAGAAGTCAGAAAAGGGAAGCTTCAGGTCTTAGACCCTATGTCCAGGTGTTTAGAGGATTGACAATCAGAGTTATTGGTTTCTGATTTTTGTTTTGTTTTGTTTTGTTTTAGTGTCTTTTACACCACAATCTCAGATAGAAGCTTTCTGAATACTATTCTGACAATACCTTGCAAAAGAGGTCTCTATATCCCCACTTTATAGATGTGGAAACCAAGGCTCAAGGGATGCCTAATATCATCTAATGACAGAGTAATAGGGCCAAGATTCAAGTTTCTCTGGCAACTAAACACAAATTATACTTTACAGGATGAGAGAAAAATCTAAAATGTCTATGTCAAAAAAAAAAAAAAAAGGGATACCAGCCAGGATTGCACGCAGGTGCATACACTAAGCCAGACACTGTTGGCTGCTCATCTCACAACTCAAGGTCAACCCAAGCAAGACAGCAGAACCCTGGGGGCCCACAGATCAGCCTGGAATCAGGCAAGGAAACACAGGCATGCCTGAGGCAGAGGCATGACTTTCCGGGAGAGAGGGCAGCCCAGGAAGGTTCCTAGAGAACATGTCCACATCTGACCATGTTTGGGTAATAATGAGAATCAAGCTGAGGAAGACCTTCTAACCATAGGACCAGATGTAACTCGGAATAACTGCAGGTTAGCGTATACTCTAATTCAATGCTGAGAAATGTTTGAGCCCTTGTGTTGAGACACAAGTAACTCTATTAAACCCCTAAAAGCCATCACCACAGTAGTCCACATCACCCTTCAGGACAGGTACTGCAATGTATAACACTGTATTCAAAGGTGGTTTTGAGTCTGTGGATGAAAGGATGAGGCTGCTTCCTTGAGCCAGAACACTGGTTTCCATAGATAAAAGCAAGTTCTGATTCCCCACCTCATACACAGGCCTGCTTACATGCTCACTAGGTGAAACTGTAGTACTGATGGTCTATACTCAAGGACTGTACTGAATGACTTCTCTGCCAGGAGTCTGGCAACTAGAAAGAGAACGTATACTGAACCCTTGAGGTTGGGAGACAACTGGCATTTTATTACATAACCCTTCAGGTGTCTGTCTGGAGTTCATCGTCTCTCTCTTGGAAAAGTTGTGCCTTTCTCTAGTATAGTTTCCAATATCTATAACCTGGTCTTTTCAAGGAATCCGAGAAGGGTTTGTTTTTTTGTTTTATTTTGTTTTGTTTTTTAAGCTATCCTAGGCATAGGGGGGTTAAGAAGCAGGTTCTGACTGCCTAGTCACTGTATTATTTCTGACACTGGAACATGGTTGCACTCAAGGCTCAACATTCCGTGAAAAACCCCAACAGTTGTCAGCTTCTGGGTCCCTCCTCTGCAGCAAGAAGCAAGAAATATGAAGGCAGAACACATCGCTGTACAGACAGACCATCTCACAGGGATCCACGGCCAAGAGAGCACTTGCAAACAGCTGTCCAGAGGGAGTGCAGGACAGCTCAGAGGGTGCGCACAACCCAGCTAGGCAGTTACATGCATGCTTCCAGTTTGTCTTTTTTCTACCTGTGCACTCGAGGTGCATGGAAAAAGAAAGCTGTCTCCCTGTCCAGTCTCTCTCACAGGACCTCCTGGGTCTTCTCTTTTTTGATGATGGGAATAGAAATGATAGGAATCTTAAAAACAGCAATGTCAGAGGCAGGATGCATTATACAAAAATATACCCACAGTTTTATTGCCCCTCCCAAATATTTCTCAGCGATTATATGATTTAGAAATGTAAACTTCAAGTGCATTGAAATAAGGAATGTCTGTCCTGCAAATATCAACTAAACTGTTATAGTAAAAGTGTCCGCTGTGACCAAATATTACTTGTCGCAAAATAAATAGCAAATGATGCTCTTTGCATCCCCCTAGTGGTTGGAAGAGGAACAACAAGGAGAATTCAGAGAGTGGCTCCCATTCTCAGGACCAATAAACTTTTACAGCAGAATGACAAATGGCTTGGCTGTAACCATGAAATGGATATGTTCTAAGTGAAAATGAAGGATCTTAGCTATTATATGTGTGTGTGTGTGTGTGTGTGTGTATGTATATATATATTAGTTATTATACATAATATATTTAATAACAGATATATACGTAAAACTAAGATATATAATGTATTATATATTCACATAATCTAGATCAGTGGAATCCTGCATTGTTGATTTACTTTCTTTCCCTAGCCTCTGATTTCCCATTCTCACCAAACAACTCAGCAATGTGTTACACACAAGTTCTCTTCCCAAATTACCTCTTCCCCAGCCTTTACTTACTGTGAGCTCCCTTTTTGTACACAGTGCTTATAAATACGCCACTTACTCTGCAACAAGTGATAGATAACATTGGAAGAAAGAAATCGGCCTGCCTACCAACGTGTCTATACTGGAAGGAGAGCAAACCACTTGGACATTCGTTGTTTTATTATTATTATTATTATTATTATTATTATTATTATTATTATTATTATTTCACCAGAACAACAGCATTGGTCCCTTCATACAAACACCTTTACCATAACACTTTTTAAAGGCCATTTTCGTGATGGTCTTTTCAAAGAAGAAACTCCTTGTTAAGGAATGGGGAGGAGTGAATGTTAAAAGGACATTTGTGTACAAAACTTTTTCATATTAGGTCACCAAAAATTAATGAATTAAAAAGAATAGAAATACCTCCCGTTTCAAATTTATCACTTACAAATGACAGGCGGGGCAGTTCTCAAAGCCAGACAAGGTGAATGGCCTGCTTCCCCAACTCCCCAGTCTCCAGAGAGATCCAGTCTGCTGTGCGCTCCACCCCTGCCCTGCTAGCAAACCTCTAAATCGGGCTCTCTCTAGTTGTGAGTCTTTTTCCAACAAGGACAAACCCTGTGCCTTCAAAATATTTCCAGGCAGAATTACAAGGACTACATATCCCTCACCTTCACCTGGCAGAAATCAAACGCACACCCTCCTCATCAACAGCGCAAAGAATCAACAAGTTACCAGTTAAGCCGAGCGCTCCATCCTGAAATGAGCCAGAGCCTCGCCGGAGACCACCACCATCCACCCCAACCGTGCTCCTTCAATGCCTCCCAACCTCCCGCTGCCGCGTGACCTTCTGTTCCAGACCCGACCTCCAGACGCCGGCTCTCCAGCCTGCGCTCCTCCCAGCGCTCCCAGGCAGCTGTCAAAGTCTGGGGCTCGCTGGCTTCTAGGCTCCCCCTGATAGCGCCAGCGTTCATGAGAATCTTGGAGGGTTGGAGAGGTCAAGATCAATTAAAAAGACCAGAGAGGAGCTCCGGGCTCGGAGACTCGGACCTCCGGAGAAAAGCAGAGTGTGAGCTGAGCGGCAGTAGGGACCATCACATCCCGCGCTTCTTCCGGACTCTGCCCACCATGAGTGTGTGCGTTCCCAGAGGAGCCAGAGCCCGCGCTGCAGAGCCCGCAGAGCGCCCGGGTGCAGGCAAGGTTTTTAGAAGCCTACAAGTTCCCAAGCCATCCCCAAGCTGGAGTCCAGCTTGGCTCGCTTCTCTGAAGACACCTCTGGTTCTTGCCCCCAGGACAGGAGCAGACAGACACCTGCCTCCCCCACCCCCCGCCCCTGTACAGCACCCATACCCGGCCCCGCTCCAAGCTTCCCTGAGCAGAGCCTGCGATGATCCCACCCCAGCACACAGGGCCCCCAAAGTTCTCGGCACTCCATAGACCTCGCCTTCTCCCTGACGCCAGGACCCCGCCCAGAGATTGGGCCGGAAAACCTCTTGGGTCCCCAGCTAAGGGCGCTGACTTAGGGGACCGTGCGCGCAGAAGCCAAAGCAGCCACAAGAAAGGGTGGGTGATGCCCGCGGAAGTCCGCGGTCTGCACCCTCGAGCCCGCCCTGCCTGTCTCCCTCCTGGAGAGGAAGAAACTTCCCCAGCACCCACCTTTCGCCGCGAGGAGGCGGCGCCGCCGGCTGTCCCCGCCGTCGCCACTGCCGCCGCCGCTCCCCACGCCCAGCGCCAGCAGGAGCGGCACCAAGCACAGCCTCCCCGGCAGC
>CABHPP010141212.1:29113-58206 GCA_902168425.1 Peromyscus attwateri
TCATGAGACGCGGACATTGGCGCGGGGTTGCGAGCTCCCCCGCCTCGCAGCTCCGGCCCCCAACTTTCCACAGCCATCCCCAATGCCGCGCACTCGCGTGATCCCCTCTGTCAGGCGCTGGCTCCCTAGAGGGAGGCTCCAGGGAGCCTTAGGGCCTGGCGTGCCCCCCTGCGGCTCTCCAAACTGCAGCTTCGAGGTACCCTGAGCTCCTCCACAAAGTGGTCCTCCGCGGCCTGAGGATCTTCTATAGAGATGCAGGCGACCCTATCCTGATGCGCCCTTTGAACCGACCTCCCCGCAGAGGGGACAGGATGCTGTCTCTGCGGGCCCAGCCTTTGGCTCAGGTCTAGGGATGGACGCTCTATGCCGCCTGGTCTGGGGAGGGCGCCAGGCGCTCGCTAGAGCTGCAAAGCGCTAGTGCCTCTAGGAGGTGTAGGGCAGAGATCGCCTAGGACCTGCGTGGCCATGCCTGGGCTCTGCGCCATCTCAGCCAGTGCTTGAGTCTGGGACTAGCTAAGTCAGAAAAGCAACCTTCAGTCTGCAGTGGGAACCACACTTAAACTTCCCCCTCAGAAGTTGTCACCTTTGCATTGCCACTGCCTCTTTAAGAGTATGTCATTGGATGACATGCCTTCTAAGATCTCAGGCCAGGGAACACCATCACCCGGAGGTGGGGTTCATACTGTTCTCCACACCCTCAACCACACTCAGGCTTCAAAAGGACCAAGACCTTTCCCAGCAAAATCAATTAATGGCTCAGAATAAATCACTGGCTGTATTTCCACAGAGGTGCTACTTTCTCACAATTCAAGGGTCATATGTAGTTTAGAAATGAGGTAAATAGAAAAACACAGAAACAAACAAAATTATTCCTTCGTTCATCATTCATTCAAGACATTTCCTGAGCACTAAGCAGACTGAATACTGGGTTGGTCAATGAAGGGCATGTCCCTCTCTGAGAAGCCAATAAAGTGGGTGGAAGCAGTTAGAGTCCACGTGTTATGGTCCTGCAATTCTTTATGTTGCTCGATGTGAGCCTATACAAATCAATTAGCCAAATGTGTCTATTGAAACAGTGACTAAACAGCATCTCATAATTAATAAGTGTGCTTTAGACTACACAACCAAGCCATAAAATGCATTAAGAGCCTTCTGCTGCCCAGCCTCCTTGTGCGGTACTGGCTGCACACCTGGGGCCCTGTGGTGGTGAAAGCTAACACTTCAACATTTGAGGTAACAAGAGGTGCTTGTGAACAGCTGCAAACACTGGTAGCTGCGGGGAGCTCAGGGCACAGGATGCTCTTCATCTGAAGGCCCCCTTTAGTCCACAAAGCAACACCTGTGGTTTTTGTTTTTGTTTTTTCTCATTTCCTATAGGAGGAAATGGGAACTTAGGAAAGTTAGGTTGCTTCCTTACCCAAGGTAACAAGCTAGAAAATGTCAGGCCAGCATCAAGACTTCGCCCTCCTCAGATTTAAAGGGTGATTTAAAGGATTTAAAATCCAGAAAGGGTGACCTGCAGAGGTGGATGCTGACCATGGAGTTGGAGAAGCCTGTGAATGAGAAATGTAAATTTGCCTAGCTTTCTTTCGTGTGTGAGTCATCCAATCCAGCTGATATTTACTCCCCTTGTTTACTTGAATAAGAACCTCCTTACTGACTAAACGCTATCCCTCAAGGTCCTTATACTGACTCTTGTTAACAAATCAACTGGTCCCAAATATTTGACATGAAGTTTCAAACTCAGACCAAACAATGAGAAGAAGTAGAACATAGAACTAATTACAAAACATCCCCAAGCAGGAAATGGCCAAGAAAGAACACTACAGAGAAATACAGTAAGTAGGGATAGGATGCTTACAAACAGGCACAGCATAGCTGCCATCCATCTCACCTCCTTATGAAGGAGGGTAAGAACATTTTGCTAGATCCAGTGCTGCAGGAGTTTTATGTATGTATGTATGTATGTATGTATGTATGTATGTATGTATCTCCTTTTTTAATTAAGAGATCTTCTATTCATTTTACATATCAACCACAGATTCCCCTGTCCTCCCTCCTCCCACCCCCCAGCCTTCTCCCCCAACCCACCCCCCATTCCTACCTCCTCCAAGGCAAGGTCTCCCCTGGGGAGTCAGCAGAGCCTGGTACATTCAGTTGAGGCAGGTCCAAGCCCCTCCTCCCTGCACCAAGGCTGTGCAAAGTGTCCCACCATAGGCACTAGGCTTCAAAAATCTGGCTCATGCACTAGGGACAGGTCCTGGTCCCACTGCCTGGGGCCCCCTAAACAGTTCAAGCTCAACAATTGTCTCGCTTATCCAGAGGGCCTAGTCCAGTACCATGGGAGCTCCTCAGCTATTGGTCCACAGTTCACGTGTTTCCGCTAAACAAGCTGTTTACTCATGCCTCTCTGGAGCTGTTTCCTGTGATGGTGCTCTCCTGCTCTGACTCTGAGCTTGGCTGTGTGGTTTGCTTTGGCCAGAACAGTAGCATGCATGACTTTTTTCTCTTTCTTGGACTCCTGCCATTTCCAAGAGAAGAAATTCGTGCTGAACCTGCAGGAGAGTCAGAGACCAACACAGGGCAGAGCCGAGCTGTCCCAGCCAGCCAACGCCACTCTAACCTGGTCAGCACAAATGATCCACAAGTTGACATGAGCAAGCTCAGGCAAGATCAGCCAAGTCTGACAGTTGAGAAATATAAATAGCTGTTCCATTAAGTCACTGTGTTTGAGAGTAATTGATTAAGCAATACTATATCCACTGCATAAGGTCAGTACAAGAAGTGAAAAATGAATATGAGATGCTCAATATGCTACGCATGGTCAATGTTTAATAAGTACAAAAATGTCTCCTTCTTTACCTACTTTCCAAGTCTCTGAAATGCCCATTACAACCATGTTTTGGCTTGCTTGGGTGAGAGAAAGACAGAATGACATGGATTAGAATAAATGAAAGTAAGAAAATTTATCTTGAAAATACTCAGATCCCAAGAGCTTCCAGCCATGCCGTTTGTACAGCACACCACTGTGCTGTGCACTTCCACTGGGCCACTCCAGATACAAGATTTGCATCAAGCAGCCCAGCAGACAATGGATCCCATTCTCTCAGTGCTAGGCTGAATAATGGGGGTCGTATATTTCATGGGTCCTTTAATTCTTGCAACAGCAGTTGCTATTTCCGATTTTATTGTGATCGGATTTCTACCTCCCAAAGTTTGAATAACTTATCAACATTCACATCATTGTGCAAAATATCAATTCACATCTGCCTAATTCCACATCCCGTCTTCCCCCCATATGTGATGGTTTCGGGGAGAGGCGCAGGGGACGTATAAGCAATGAAAAAATAGGTGCAGATCAGAAAAGGTAGCTTTGGGGTTGGACTTTTTAAGTCATTATCCTTCATCACCTCTGAATAATGACTATTTAAATAACCAATTATCGTCAAAGTGGTGGTATGCATCTCAGAGTTTGTGGAGGCCACGCTCCTTATCCTTGACTCACTCTTGTTCTTTTAAAGGCCCCACTCAAAATTTCATGAGCAGGATGACGTAAGGCCCTGGTTGCCAAAAGCCTCAAGTCCAGGGACCCACCTGCAAGGCAATAGTGAATCTCGGGCAATTCATCTGGGTCAATAGTTTTAATAAAGAAATAACTCCTCTGTTCCAGAAAATAGAATCTAACAGGAACAGATCTCACAATAAACACAGCAGTTCTCTCTCATTTTCACCAGGTCATTAATGCTTTGCCCAATTAAGGCCCCAAACACAGCCCCTGAATAATTGAAACTGAATAAATGAAGAAAATAAATAAATTATACCTACTTATGGAAACTTACTTTTTTAAAAAGAAAATTAAATGGAAACTTTCTACGTGGCCCATATTTAATTCAACTAAGAGTACTTAACTTGGAAAGAAAGGGCGGAAAACCCATGTTTAAAAAACTAGAACTGTGTATGTTTCCCCAACCCCATTTCTGCAGGTAAAACAGGGGGCTCTGCGGCCCTGGAGCAACTAAGCATATCACTGAGCTTTCCACATTGCTCTGAAGAAGCTGATACAGGGACAGATGCTGCTGATGCAATAGGAATTTGTTTGTTTGTTTGGTTGGTTGGTTGGTAGGTTTTGTGTTGGGAGCCTAGGAAGCCTTGAGTAAATGTGTAAAGAAAGGGTGAAGTCCTGAGTGAATATATATTGTTGACATGGGCACAGCCATGTCAAGGACCTACGCCTCAGACCCATGGGAATGGCAAAGCCTCTCCACCACCACCACTGGGCAGGGTGAGGCTCAGAGGGATGACAAAGCCTTCTTCCTCTGGTCTGAGTCAAATGTTGGCAGTGTGTGAAAAAAAGCCTAGCAACTGAGGCTTCCTCCTCCCGATGTCTACAGCCTGAGACTGCTGCCTGCCAACACCTGCTAAATAGAATAGCTAACTCCTTCCCTTTGCTGGTCGTAACACACTGAGGCACTAGGGTGTTGAGTAGTCCACCAGAGTGACACACCTGACCCCAGATTTTCTGTACATGTGTCTGTGTGTCTGTCCTTTCTTCATTCCCAAGTCACTCCAGTCAGTGACTGTGCACGGCAGTTTGGGTTGGGTTTGTTTCTGTTTTTAAGTCTATGTATTTCTTTTTAAGCAAAAATAAGGAATGCTTGTTCACAACCTAATCCAGTTCATGTCCAGTGCTGTTTGGGCATTGATGTTTTATGCTTAGCAAGGAAGAATGCCCTGATCAAAAAGAAAAAAAGAAAAAAGAAAAGAGAAAAAAAAAAACAACAACAGATGTCATTCATTACAGTGAGACATTATTCCTAAACACTGTGTGTGTGTGTGTGTGTGTGTGTGTGTGTGTGTGTGTGTGTATGTCTGTGTGTGTGTGTGTGTGTGTGTGTGTGTGTGTGTGTGTGTGTGTAGCCTGGGGTAGTCTCTGTGAAAACAGCCATAAAATTCAGCAACACTCCTTCCATTGTCAGATAGAATCTCGGCCTCCTTCCTTTGAATCTGAACACTGACTTTTGTATATGACATTATGTGACTTCTCAGTGTCAATCATAATAGCTTCTGCCTTGTTTGTTAGGAGGCTTATGTATGAAGGTTGGGCTTCCATGTGAGAAGTCCAGCTACCTGAGACCACTATGTTGGGGCATTGCAGACACGTGAAAAGGCTTCATGACGTTAAGATTGATAGTCTGAGTTATATCCAATATTTGAGTCATCCCAGAACCTCCAGATAATCTATTTGCTAGCTGTAAAATAACCGTATCCCCAGGATTCACCCCGACTCCAGATATTTGGATCTTTCCAGATATAGCCTCAGGTACTGCAGAACAAGGTCAAGTTATTTCCACTCAGTCTTGACCCAATTCATGGTCACAGAATTCAGGAGTACAATCAAATGGTTGCATATACCATTAAGGTTTGGGATGGTTTAATATACATCAAGAATAATGAGAACATCTTTATTCTCATTTTTTCCTACCATAAAGACTAGTAGGAAAGAAATGTGCTGGGTAAGTCGAGTGTAAGTAGCCCTTTTGGGTAGCTCATATGTTGAGACTTGCAGAGGTAAAGCAATGGAATACGTTTTTAAAATTGAATCAGCGGAGCTTAGGAATGAGAAAGAAAGTAACTTCTAGACTCAGACAGCCTGAGGTTGTACCCACAGTTCAAATGTTTTCCTCTGGGTATCTCTGGAGAAATCTCCTTACCATTTGTACCTCAGTTTCCTTTTCTGCAAATGGAGACCAAGAACGCCTGCTTGCTTTCCGAGCTAAATGAAAAGCAAGCAGCCAAGTCCTCCTTCTGCCATAGGGCAGGGACCCAGTAAATTCAAGCACTGGTAATTATGGTGGTCAGTGTTATATAGGTTGCCGGTAGCTTACACTGACTCTTACTTCATCATGCGGTATTTCTATACAGGTAAAATGCAGATGGGTGTGAACCCACGTGGAACCACACTAGTATCGGCACCACCAGCATCTGTGCCAGTACTGTCATGGATGCACCGGCCTGCACCGCCTGTGAGAGTACCTAAATCTAGCCAGTCTGTCATCCAAGTGTCCTGCTCCATCAAGGGATGTTAAAGAAACCCATCCTTTATTCACTACCAACTATGAAGCAGGCACAGCACACTCTACGTCACTGAAATCAGCAAAAGACTGAAAAAGAGATTTCTCATTTCCAATAGACACCTAGGACATTTAAAGCTTAAAGGTATTATGTGACCTGCACCAAGAGATTAAGGAACCTTCATGTGGGGAATTAATGAAGTCCTGAGTGAATATGTATTTTTGACATGATTACTGTCACAAGTCAAGGACCCACAGCAACAGCAAGACCTTCCCCAGGTCAGGCTGTCAATAATGTATGCAGAAAGCATCAGCCCCCAGCTTCCTCCATCAGAATGGGACTGCAGCCTGGGACTGATACCTACTGAGATTCACTGCCCTGCCTCCCCATTCATCAGTATATAATCAACTTGCAGAGTTTCTAGGCTGCTGGTGCTTCTCCATCAGAGTGCATGACCCACCCAAACCCAGCTTTTCTGCACATTTCTTCATCCCCAGTCAGGACGATTTCAAAGCCATGCAGGTTGTGGTACCTTCACCATATTATAATCTCAGTACAAGTGTAGCAGGGCAGTTGTTAGCAGGCCTTTTACAGCTTCCCAGGTTGGTGTCCTCTCTCTCCCTTATCTCTGTCAGTGAGGGCTGTACTTCCCTGGGGACATTCCTTCTTATTTTCTTCCTTTACTGCCCCTAAGGGCTTGGAATGAGTCTCCTGTTTACCTAAGTTACATCCCCACCCCTTCCTCTCACTCTTGACTCCTATATTGATAACCAGCTGCTCTGCCATCAAAATCTAGCTCTTCATTACTGCTGAGACACTCCCCCCAAGGCCCCATTTATGCTTATAAGCAGAAAGCTGAAGTTTTGTATTCAGAATGCAAGACTTTGGCCAGGTTGACCTCCATGTCCATTGATAACCTGACACTATCTCCATCACCAGTGTTCTCTGCACCACCCAGGCCCATGTCTTCACTATTGACCAATGGAGACCACACCAATCTTTCTGCTGCACCTTTGCTTAGATTACATTGTCTACTGCTATGGCCTGGATTGTGCACCTCAAATTTGTATGCTGGAGTCTTAATCCTCAGTACTGCAGGTGACTGCTTTTGAAAACAGGGTCTTTAAAGAGGTGGGTAAGTTAACTGGGGTGAATCCTGATCCAGTTTGGCTGGACTCAGAAGAAATATTGTAGTCACACGTAACAGGGAAGGGTACAGGAAGACACAGAGAAGATTGTGACTTCTGAGCCAGAGAGATCTTAGAAGAAGCCAAGCCTATGGATACCTTGATCTCAGATTCCTAGTGACCAGTATTGTGGGGAAGCAAGTTGTTAAAGCCTCTGTCTAAAGCTTTGCCAGGGCGGTCCTGCTAATGAATCCACATAGTACATCATCTCTCTCTTTCCTCCTACAAAAACGACTCAGCCCTGCCACTAATCAAAACCTCTGCCACCTCCCCATCACACCTCACATAAAAGATCTTTCCATCCAACTCACAAAACCCTCCTGGACCAGCTCCTGCCAGCTTCCCCAGCCACTCTCTCATCACTGGCCTTTGGTCCTTTGAGCTTTGGTCCTTCCTTAGCTTTAAACTACATGCTTGGATGGTACTTCCTTCATATCACCACATGGCATTCAGAGGTTTTTGGAAATGACGCCTGTCTAGAAGCCACCCAGGCACTTTCTAGCATCCTGTCTTTGAATCATCTGAACCACTCCTTGTTCCTCTGAATTCACTCACCCTTGTGTCTTTCCTCGTTAGTTTCCAGTATTACCCCAGTAGAAAGCAGTGTAGGAGAGGAAAGACCCACATACCCCAGCGCAGGAATGCAATGCCATTTGGTGAATGAGTGAATGAAAGAATGTTTTGCCTTTACGTTTTTCCCTATCACTTGTGATTTTTCTCTATTACTCCTAACAGTCTTGTGCACATCCACTTAAATGGACGTTGTTCTTACAAATGTCTAGAATTCCTATTTCCTCACGGGTTGAGTGTTATACTAACAAATTCTTTCATTGGGCCTAGGAGCAGGTACTGGAGAAGGCAGCGTTTTGAAGAGTAGACAGTGTGAGTGGTGCTTTCATTTTCTGCTTAGAGATATTGAAGCAAAAATGTTGCATTACTGGTTTGAGGTCACACAGTCTGGGCTAGACTCTAGATCTCTTGAGTCTTGGTAGAAAGCAAAGTCATAAATATCCAAACACTGGTGCTTAAGATGCCTGGGGCCAACTGTGCTGGGAGTCAGGACCTGCTGCCTACTCATCAGGAAGGTCCCTTGTAAGAGGGTGAGGCCACAAGCATATATTCTCCTTCCTTCCTCAAAGAAAGAGGCTGCCTGTGCCTGCTCTTCAGGCCCTGTCTGAGGGTGACAAGCTGGCCTGCAAGAGCACTCCAAGGAAACCATTTCACCTAAGTAATTTTAAAATTTTATGTCTTTCAATTTCTCAGTATTTAAGAATTTCTTTTCCAGGTTGGCATGGTTATGGGTAGTGAATCATGTGTCCAAAGGGAAAGGATATATTATATCACCTTCCTACGATGTTCTGTAACATCTGGGAATGTCAAAAGCAGTGTGGAGTGGACAGCGCATGATAAATGGTAGGTATTTGCCAGTGGAGGAATTGGAGAAGGTTGTAAACCCGATGCCATGACTAAATGGCAGTGTGTGGTTCCATTCCTGCTCTAGTCTGCTAGTAACTTAACACTGGGAGCTGACATCATTAGCAGAGTTTTGATTTTTGTTTTTATTTAGAGTTGGAAAACAAATACTCTTAAATCAGACTTCCTAAGTGCAACCTAAATGCATTTCCTTCTAACTGATCTGAAGGTTGATTTCATCCTGCAGCTGTCTAGAAATAACAGTGTCATGGCATGCTCCAAAAGCAGCTACACAAACAATGGTGAGGAATGTTGAGGATTTACGTGATACACTTCACATACATGAACATGAATGTTTGTACTTAGCAAATAAAGATTGGGGCTTCCTTTAAACCTTTTAGAGAAGCTGATCAGATACTTCTATCATCAAAGTGTTTGAACAGGTCCGCAATTAATAAATTATCTAGTAGTCAGACTTTTGTTAAAAAGTGATTGTGATATACATTTTTTTCAGATATCCAATGCTTATTTATAGCCATCAGGCACCTGCGTGGAAGGAAAATTCAAGGCAAATGAAGTTACTGAAGATAATGTGTGAAAAGATCAGAACAAGATCTAAATATTCTAAACACAATAGTTAAGATAATGCGTGCTCTGAGTGATGTGCATATACAATAGCAGTAAAATACCAGACAGAAATCTCATGGAAACTAGAATGGAGGGGTCAGGGGTAAAATACGCTAACTTGGTGTGTTGTCCAAAAGCAGAGACACTGATCACTTGTCAACATTGTTCATGGAAGTGTTCTTATGAAAAACTGTGAGACTAGGCCTGTGAGACTGCTCAGTGGGGAAAGGCGCTTGCTGCCAAGCCCGATGGCATGAATTTGATGTGCAGAATGCACATGGTTGAAGAAGAGAAGAGACTCTCGGGGGTTGCTTTCTGGCCCCCATAACTGCGCCATCATGTGTGTACCACGGCATGTGAGCCAACACCCCCAACCCAATAAACAAACAAACAAACAAACAAACAAATGAGTGTACTTTTTTAAGTTGAGGGTGAAGAATCAACAAGAAGGTAGAGAACAAATGGCTTCACTTGCAAAAACTTACCAAGAAAAGAAACAGAAGAAAACGTCATTCATCCAAAAAAGCAGTGGTTCTCAACTTTCTAATGCTGTGACCCTTTAATACAGCTCCTCATATTGTGGTGGTGACGCCCCCACTTCAACTATAAAATTATTTTTGTTGTTACTTCATAACTCTAATTTTACTACTGTTATGGATGGCATTGTAAATATCTGTGTTTTCTGATAGTCTTAGGTGACCCCTATAAAAAGGTCCTTCAACCCTCCAAGGGATCGTGACCCACAGGTTGAGAACCACTGCAATAAACAATAGTCAAGGAATAGAGATAAAGCATTCCGGTGCCTGAGAGATGGCTCAGAGGGTAAGAGTGCTTGATGCTCTTGCAGAGCACCAGTTTCCTTACCAGCACCCCGATCAGAAGCTCACAACCCACCTGCAACTCCAGCTCAAAGGGATACAATGCCCTCTTGTGGCTATCATAGGCACCTGCATACACATGCACACACACACACACACACACACACACACACACACACACACAAGCATTCACACACATAAATAAAAATTCAAAAATATTCTTGTAAAAGCACACAGAAGGAAGATTGGTTAGAATACAGTATATTAAAGTGATAAACTCAAATACACTATTGCTAAATAGAAAATGATTAAGCTAGTGAATTAATTATAGAGATTAGAAACACATTTTAATGCTTCCTTAAGCTGTTTATAAGTGATACACGTATAAACTAAAGTACACAAAAAGTTGAAATTTATAATATGGTAGTGCACATATTTATATGTATATTTTATGTATATCATGTACATATATGGTACACACACCTATATGGAAACACACACATCTACACATATATACATCTTAAGTGCTGCATTTCATTTCTAGATAAAATAAAATTTAAGGCAAAAAATACTATTAAAAATGATGATTACTATATAAAAGTACAATTTCAATTTATGGGGAAAGCATAGTAGTTCTATGCTTTTCTTATACTTAATAACATAATCTCAAAATGTATAAAACAAAAATACATCATAAAAAACCAATTGAAAAATCATAATAAGCATCATTATCAAACTTTATTTTTTCAATCTGCAGGTCAAACCAATACAATTTAGTAAGGCTAGAGGGAATATGAACACTACTCTTAGAATTTCTCTCTAATGATAAACTTCAATGCAGCAATTAACTCTTAGAAGAGATATGACTTGATTATCAAGCATCAGCTGAAGATTTGCAAAGCAAGTCCCAAGACATACCAAAGAATAATATATCATGTAGTTAATATTTTAATACAATTTACTAAAATACAATTAACAACAAGAATTCTTTTAAATTATTGACACAACTTGGAATGGGGGGGACATGTATGATTGGTTAATAATCCACAGGGAAAGTAAAAACAAAAAATAAAAAGCATTCAGAACTGAAGAATGATGAAAACACTACCCAGCGCTTACAGAAGATGCTGAAGCATTACCGAAAAATAATGACCTGAGTGCATCTCAGAAAGGAGAGAGGCTGGTGTTTTCTGGTGCTCATTTGACTTATGACGTCGGAAAATGAATAACAATAGTTAAGATTGTACAATATCACTGAGTGACAGAGGAATGAAGCATAACAGAGAGCCAAGAAATAGTTGGAACATACATAGAATCTTAAAGTGTGCTTAGATGACACGGGAGAAATATGAAGGACCACTCAGTCAATGGTAAGTTAAAGAATACAAGATGGAAAGAAGGCTTAAGTGTAAATCTTTAGAGAAATTTTAGGAAAACATTTTTGTAATAAAGATAGGGAAAAATTTCTTAAACAAGCAACAAAATACATGAATTATTGAAAAGAATGTTGATATATTCAGTACATCGAGATTAAGAGCCTGTATTCATTTTGATGCTAAAAATAAAGCGAAACATAACACCACTGGGTGAAGATTAGTATCTACAACTGTGACGAAGAATTGGTCTGAGAATTTATAAAGAATGCTAGGAATCCTTAAGAAAAAAATAAACAATTAAGAAAATAAGAAAAGTTTACTTTTAATCTAGTAAAATCTAAATGTCAATAAACAATAAAAATGGATGTTAAATATCATGGGTCACTGGGGAAGTAGAAATTCAAAACATATCACTTCACACTTGCCAAATTAGAAAAGCTGTAACGGTTTAATAGCAGTGGATGGTGGTGAAAATGAGGAATGCTGGGAATATCCAGGCGTGCTTATTAAGAATGCCCTAATACAACATTTAGAGAACATCACATAAATGCTCCTAAAACCGAATGAGCAATAGCAAATGAGAGTCACATCACCGGTGTGACAAAGTGCCAGACCCTGGCTGGTCAAGAGCACTAGACATCTATTCTGCCACAACACTGGAGGCTGAAAATCCTAAGTCAAGGTGATGGTTGTACCATGCTCTCTTTGAAGCCTCTTCCCATTCAGGTGGCTCCAGATGTCATTGGCTTACGTGGCCAACTTGCCCCAGTCTCTGCCTTGCCCTTCATAAATGAGTTTGCTCTGTCTAATAGTCTTCAGCGTGACCATCTCACTAGAGAATCAGTCCTCTTGAATTAGGAGCCCATCATATACCACTTGTAGCTGGAGATTTCTCCAGTCCCACTTGGGCCCGCAGCCACTCAGAAAGAAAACAACACAGAGACTTATATTACTTATAAACTGTATGGTTATGGCAGATTTCTTGTTATCTAGTTCTTATATCTTAAATTAACCCATTTCTATAAATCTATACCTTGCCACGTGTCTCGTGACTTACTGGTATCCTTACATCTTGCTTCTCATGGCTGTGGTGGCTGGCAGCATCTCCTGACTCAGCCTTCCATTTCCCAGAATTCTCCTCTCTCCTTATCCCACCTACACTATACTTCCTGCCTGGCTACTGGCCAATCAGAATTTTATTTATCAATCAATCAGAGCAACACCTTCACAACATACAGAAAGACATTCCCAGCAACCACTGACCTCATCTTAACTAACTACATACACAATAAAGGTTATCCTCTGCCTTACACACACACACACACACACACACACACACAAGTTTGTGTTTAAACTGCCCAAAACACACACACATACACACACACACACATATATGTATGTATATATGTATGTATATATATACACACAATAGAAAAGAACTTTAGAAATAAAAGTATTTGTTGAAAAAAAAGGTGCCAAATGGAAAAATTAACCAACAAATCTTATATAGCTGAGAATAAATATTTTCCATAAGAGAAAAATAGACCCAAATACATACCCAGCATTCAGGCCAAGATGATGAGAATAAAAGGATGCAAGAGTCAGAGTACATGAATGATGGGGAAGACTCTTGTAATAGCAGAATTCCAGAACACAAGAGAGGAACAGCAATACAGAGTATACAAAAGCAGAAAAATTTTAGGAATGTCCTAGAAATGTTGAGAACCACAGAGTCACAAGCACAGAAATTCTAATAAGTACAACATGAAGCAATGTTTTTGAATCCAGACCAAAGTACATAAAGTTAAACCTGAATACTTAATAGAAAAAGAAAAAAATCTTAAAGGCTCCCAGAGAGACCACTGGCAAATGGGTGAGTTGATGCTGGCTTTGCCGTGGTAATGGTGGGAGTCACCATGCAGCATGCTGAATGAAGATGACTTTCAAGCTATGTCTCTCAAGAATTAAAATGGAATATAGCCATCTGGAGATAAAAAAGGAAATGCAAGAGTTTATTACCTAAATGCTTCTTGCTTATAGCACTTGTGAAGAAATAAGGCAAACAATCACAGATGCCAGAAGGAATGCTGGGGCGGGCACCATAATCCTGGGGACCTCTGCCTGAGACAGAAAAGGGGAAGCTGAGATGAGTTGGTGCAATATGCATACTTTGAAGATGGAGAGTAAGAACCACTAACCAAGGAATGTGAGTAACTTAGAAGCTGAGAAGACAAAATCATAGAGATGTTTTCCAAACTTCCAGAAAAGAATGCAGCTCTACTAACCCCTGGGTTTAAGCCCAGGGAAACCCATTTTGGACATCTTAGTTATAGTGCTACAAAATAATAAACATGTTTTGTTTTGAAGCACTAAATTGGTAACTTTTGCATAATTGAAAAGAAACTAATACAAACAAGGAGTAAAGGTATTGATAGATATTTGTCTAAATATGAACTAATAGTTACAATATAAAATAACAACGTTAGTTTCTGTTTTGAAGGAAATAAACTGCATTCAGTATTGAACAGTAGTATCTAATTTCTAGAAAATATATTGTCAAGGGTCTATAAAGAGGTACAAACTCCATGGTGATTAATATAGGTACTGCTTATCAGGGAACTGGAATAGGCGTTAAAGAGAATAATAAATCATATAGATATAACATATGTTAGAGACAGCCAATATTCTTTGGGTTGGTTATAGTGCTCAAGGGCGAGTTTCCAGTTTTCTTAGGGCTCAAATGCAAACATCACCAGAGAAAGCAAAACCTGCCTCAATAGCTGGTGGAGAATGATGTGGGTGTAGTGTTGTTGGGACCTGCTGGAATCTACCATCCAGTATATAAGTAGAGGTCACAATCAGAGAGCTATGAAGCCTTAGAACTCAGAAGGTTCTAGGGGAAGCTGCTGGCTGATAATGAAACCATGGGCTGGAATGACTGTTCCCCGTGGTTCAAGGCTAACTACATAGGCTGAAAATCAGATGGAGTCCCTATAACCTGCTATAATTGTAAGCTGTCCACTGCATCCATTGTAAAGGGAGACATGGAAGGTGTGATTACCAATCAAGTATAGTCTTAGAGTAACATTCAAAGCAAACAAACAAAAAGCACACACACAAAAATAAATAAAAATAAATAAAGCCTTCTACAGAAAAGTAACAAAGTGAACAGACAACCTAGAGAATACAAAAATAGAATAGAAAAAGGAGTTAATATCTAAAACATATAAACAACTTGAAAAATAAACACCAAATCATCTAATCAACACGTGAAACAAAAACACCAAATCATCTAATCAATATGTAGGCAGATGAATTGAACAAATAATTCTCAAGATAAGAAAAACAACTGACCAATTAATATAGGAAAAAATGTTCAACACCCATCACCATCAGAGAAATGCAAACTGAAACTTAATCTCGTCCCAGTCAGCGTGGTTATCATCATGCTAACAAATAAGAAATGCTAGCGAAGAAAAGGGGTGAAAGTAACTATTGTATACTGTTGGTAAAAAAAGTAAATTAGTGTGTCTACTCTGGAAAACAGTGTGGACTGTTTTCCTCAAAACACAAATAATAAGATGACCATGTGATCCAGTGGTACCATTTCTGGTATATATGCCCACAGGGATCCAAGTCAGCACACCAAAGGGATACTTGCACACCTGTGTTTACTACAGCACTGTCCACAATAGCCAAGGTGCAGGATGAGCCTAGATGTTCATCAATGGGTGAATGGACAAGGAAAATGTGATTTATATACATAATGATATTTTTCAGCTGTAAAGAAAATGAAGGCATGCTGGAAAATGCATGCAACTGGAAGATTATCATATTGTAAATGTCATATCTTTTATCATATGTGTGATCTATGTTGTATACAGATATGTAAAGTCATATGTTTACAGATGACTTGAAAGGAGAAATAAAATTGGGGGGGAGGGGACTAATGAGAGTCACACAGGAGTGATGGGGGAGGAAATTAAGCTATGGAAGGAATTTGCTCAAAGTATATTATATAAATTCATGAAAATGGCTTTATGATAAAAGGAAAGAAAAATGCAATGTATGTACACAATAGAGTTTTATTCAGCTGTCAGTATGAATGAAACTGTATCAAATGGATGGAACTGGAGGCCATCATGTTAAGTGCAATAAGGTAGACAAATACTGCATGTTCTCTCTCATCTGCTGAGTCTAGATTTTTAATTTAAAAAAGAGACATGAGATAGAAGGAGGGCTTCTTAGGAGGAGAAAAGGAACCAGACAGAGAGAGAAGCAAGGGACGGCAAGGGGTGGAGGGCATAAATGAGTGTGAGCCAGGCGCAGTGTATGAAAACACCATAATGAAACGCCATTATTTCTCTTTGTTTATTTAAAAAAAAAGATGATAAATGATATTAAACTTTGATTTTTTTCAAATTAAAAGATATAATCTAGGAGCTGGAGAGATGGCTCAAAGCCTAAGTTGGGTTTCCAGCACTCACTCATGTCGGGTGGCTTACAACTGTCTGTAACAAGCCCAGGAGCTCTAGTGCCCTCCTCTGGTCTCTATGGGCAACTGCACTTGCACATGCACACATTCATATGCAGACACACGTAAAAATGCAAAGCACACAAACTAAAACCTGGATTACAGAATTCAACAACATGTATATATGTATTAAGCTGTACTATATCAAATATAATAAATATACTATATAAATCAATTCAGTTATTGCTAAGCTAGTGCTTAGAGGGAAAGTATAGCCCTAATTCATGCATTAGAAAATAATTTTAATTTATAATTAATGAGTTAAAAGCATTCTATATAAGAAGTAAAAAAAACTATAATAACACCATAAACAAGTAGAATGAAAGGAATAATAACGATTACAAGAGAAATCAGTGATAAAAAGGAAACAAAAGATTAATAATACTGAAGACAGTGCTTTGGAAATATTGAATTAGGCAAAACTCTGGCACAATTAATCTATAAAAAGGGAATAAAATGCACATTAGCACTCCTAGGAATGATATGAAGTACAAAACCAAGTGTGCTAAAGATAATTAAAAGATAATAAGCTGATTTTATGAATAATGTATGCTAATAAAATTTTAAACTCTGATGAAATAAATAAATCCTAAAAAAAACTGAGGATCATCTTCAAATGTTGAAATTATTTAACCTATTTGGCAAGCTTGGAAATCATTCTAGTGTAAAGGAAAGTAAGAAGAAATGGTAAGTACGGCATGTGCTATTTCCTTGGCACCTCTGACAATGAAAAAAAGCAAAAAACAAAGACCAACCAACCACACTTTTAAACCTGTGACACAGCTGGAGCACTAGGGACGTGTGAGTCCAGGCTGTCATTGGATTGTAGAGTTATACGGATGAACAATGCCCGAGAACGGCATCCGGGACACAGTAGTAAAACACCATGAAGGGTGAAAATCAGCACATCTACAACTAACTCTCGATAGTTCAAGAAAATGTGTCCAGATGTAGTTATGTCTATATTTGCATGTCTGTAAAGGACAGAAAAGAAGATGAAAAAATAAAAGAAAATAGTTCCATGCAAGCAGGAGAAGCAAACAGTGAGTTTTGACAAGCCATATATTAAAGGGAATGTCCATTAAACTGGCCTTGACACTTGTCAGAAGAACTGAAAAGTATAATAGCAATTTAAATATAATTTAACAACATAAAAATACATTCCATGTAAATACAATAAAACATTATTAAAAATTCTCTAACAATATAGGAATTGATCCAGTGATTTTAATATTTGAGCTCAGATAGAGAAAATTGAATGCAGTATTGAACTTACAGGGAGCTGATCATTTCAGTTTGGCATCAAAATTTCTGAAGAACGGGAAAAAGACAGGGAAAACTCCAAATTAATTTTGAATTTTCATAGTCTTGATGACCAAATCGGACAAGGACAGTAGAGCAAAAGCCAAATTGCAGGGCCAGATCACTCATGAGCATAGCTGGAACACTCCTCTCCCTGAAAGGAAGTGATCAAGTTGGCTTAATGGAGTGTTGAAAATTAAGGCTTATTCCAGAAATGCAAAGTTCATTTAATTTGACCAAATAGAGTAATATAATTCACTATATTAACATATTTAAAGAAATAAATGGGGTGGTAATTTAAAAGATACAGGAAGGTGTTTTAAAATTCAGTATCTAGTCATGATTTTTAAAAGTCTTGGGAAGCTATGCATAGATGGAAACTTCCTTCCCCTTACAAGATAAGTAGATGGATGTCTGAATATATACCTCAATATATGTCTTTTGTATAAAAACGTAGTATATATTATTCACTAATGATTATAACCATGTATTAAGTATTATCTTAAATTGTGAAGTGTGATAGGCTGTTCTTGTGTGACTTGGACTAAGAAGATGATGCAACTCTTTGCATTTGGACTCAGCTTCATCCTGAAGGACTTAGTAAGTATGACTCAGAAAGAAGAGGAAGGTGTAAGGACTAGGAAAGGAGAGGAAGCAAGAAAGGATTTCTTGCAGATTCTCTGACTCACATGCATGGAGGAAGTTCTGAAGGAAGTTCTGAAGTAGAATCAGGAAGAGCCTGAGTGAGATGGATGCAAAAACAATTTGCCTGTATACATCAACCACAGACAGCAGCAAACCAAAATAATTTTTCATTTTAAGTATTGAAAATATGAAAGAAATGAGACTAAATGGATGAAATTTCTCCAGAAGACATTAGAAAGCATTATCAAAAATATTTTAAACAGTTAAAATAGTTGTGTTTGTTGTAAAGATGCAATTTCTCCAAAGCATACATGTTAATTCAACAGGATCCCATTTAAGAATTGACAATGGCTTGTTGCTTGTTTTGTAGATCTTAATAATCTGGTCTGAAATGTGCTTATAGATATAAAAGAAGAAAAAATTCAAGATATTCTAGTGCAATTATTCTAAGTATGTTTTTAAAAACTTATATAAAGCTATGCTTGGTGGAGTGGGCTTGCATATACTCAGGAGGCTTGTATATACTCAGTATATACTCTTATATACTCAGGAGGCTGAGGGGGGATGATAACAAGTTCAAGTCTGGCGTGGACAGCAGAATGAGGTCATAACTTAGTGACTATTTCACATAAAATAAAAAAAAATGAGAATGGGCAGGAGAAGATTTAGCTCAGTGGTAATGATAATTTTTAATTAAAGTAAGGGAATTTTACTTTTTTAAAAATAGTAACTAACTGTAAAAGGAAAATATCAATACCTATTATTGTGACTGAATTAAAGATAAAATGTGTGTGCTTATCTAGTAGCATAGGAAGAGGTAAAGAGGGAGCCACTGTTAAAAAAGTTACGTGTTGTAGACACTAACTCATAGTGAGAATAAGAACCATCAGAATGTCTGGAAATAAGTCTGATTACATCAGAATTTATTTGTGGCAATGGAAATGGCTACAATTCTTTGTCAAAATTTAAGATGCATATCTAGTGATCCATCCACGCCATTCCTAAAGTATCTCTTATGCCTATGGATCAAGATGTACATAGAACAGTGTTTATGGGGGTATTGTTAGCAATAGTTAAATGAGAAGTACTCCCCAAATGGCAGCTACAGAAGGAGTAAATCAGCTATGACCTCTTCACTCAGTGGAATACTACAGAGCAAAGAAAATCAACTACACATTTACCAACACACATAAGGTTGTGTAAAAGAAAGCCAACACAACCAACTATTCAGCATCATTTTGTTTATATGAGTTGTAACATAGGTAAAGGTAAGTTGTGCTATGGATGCAAATGTATGTGTGAAATCTACAAAGCAAACCACAGAAATCTTCATGGCAAAAATCAAGATAAACTTCCCCTGCAGAGCTTAAGATCCCTGAGTGCAAAGGGCTAAATCTTTTCATCTCTATCTCCAATGTCTGGCACAAGCCAGACACATGGTTTCCATTCGAGAGACTTCTTTATCTGGCAGTTAATTTAGTGAAAGCTTGACTATTGGCTGTTTTCAGTGCCACACTTATCTCCATTCCTGGAAGCAGGTTCTAGACAGGACAATCATAAAACTGCTCCTGCTTGTGATGTCTCCCTCATTTGTGCTGTGGGGAGCACTTACTATTTATTAGGCGTCACACTCTTGTAGGCAATACTGTATTTTAGTTAATGACCATTTGTTTTTAAATAGCATTCAAAGATCTTTCCCATTGGGTTCCCACTCTGCTTGTCAATTTCCTAAGTCCAGCATAGGCTGCCCCAGTGTTTCCACAGCTGTGAACTGTTGTCATCCAGTTCTGCAAGAGAATTCCGAGCTAGGCAGTTCTCCCCCAAAGGGCAGACAGCCTCCAAATAACATTTTAGAGGCCATCCTGGCAGAGGGTAGAGTGAACAGGTAGACAGACAGTGACAAAGGGGTTGAAGACATTAAAGAATGGTTTGTCGTTAAATGTGCCACAGGACCTTCAATCTGTTAGCTGAGTGGGCATGGAGGAGGTGTGTGGGGGGCATGGTTTGACTATTTGGAGCAGGAGGAGAGATCAGCCAAAGATCCCAACTCTTTTTTTTTTTTTTTTTTTTTTTTTTTTTTTGTTTTTCGAGACAGGGTTTCTCTGTGTAGCTTTGCGCCTTTCCTGGAACTCACTTGTTAGCCCAGGCTGGCCTCGAACTCACAGAGATCCGCCTGGCTCTGCCTCCCGAGTGCTGGGATTAAAGGCGTGCGCCACCAACGCCCGGCTTCCCAACTCTTATCACCTTTACTTATCATTACTATTACATGATACTTAACTACTGGAACAAAATGTGCTATCATCACTCTCTCTCCCTGCCTGCTAGTATGTGTATAGCAGAGATTAGGAAATTGTGGTGGCTTTCCATAATGAGGGTTAGACCCCAAGCATCCTGAAGACAGGAAAGGACATTATTATCCATGGAAGTAGATACAGGATCTTGGGAAGGAGGACTGAGACTAAGGCAGGATGGTACCACATCTCCCTAGTGAGGGCAGCAGGTGAAAGTAGCCTCTGACTGGGGGAATGCAGTCTAGGGCTCTTGTAGGAGTCCCTAGTGTATAGAGATGTCTGTAACCTTGTGTTCCTTCCTCCAGAGCTATGCAGGAATTTGAAGTAGAATCTTGGTTAAAAATTCCTGGATGATGACAGCTGCTACTCACAGGGAAATTAGTGAAGAGCTTTAAGCCATCAGGATTTAGGGGAATGGCATCACCTAAGGTCACCATGGTGTTGGCTGTGGTGACCTGCCGAAGGCTTTCAAGAGGATACTAAACATAGAAGACAAGAATAAAGGCTATCAAGTACAGCCATCCCTCCCCTACACAAGTGCCTCCTCGCACAGCCAGCCCCACAGGCCAGGGTACCTGGGTTCTCCTGGGTACTGATTTCATCACTCTCCGGAATAGGATGATGAGAAGCATGTCTCTGCTTCTCCCTATGAGACTATGTTTTTCTAGGACTCAGAAGAACGAGATGCTGAGGAAGTTGCACAGTGGATGATCATAAACATGACAGATGGGCAGATCAAAACCTCTTTTCCAAATATATCTTGAAGGGTATTTGAGACAACTGTGGGGTAGCTCTGCTGGGGGCAGATGTGGAGACACTGGTGAAATCTGTCCCAAACCCAGTCTCTCTGAGGCCTAATTTGTCACTCTTGGGTCAGGGAGCAAGCGTGGGCATGTGCCTGATTTAGTCTCCGCTGGTCACTTGCCCAAATCTAACAGATCCTGCCCCTGTGTTTCCACAGCTGTGAACTGTTGCTGTCACCCAGTTCTGGAAGAGCCTTCCAGCCCAGACAGTCCTCCCTAACGCACAGATAGCCCCCAGATGACATTTTAGAGGCAACAACTTCCTATCCACTTAGCTGGGGAACCCAGGACCCCTGGTTTGGCAGCTCAGGCTAGTTCAGAGGGAAGGTGCTCCACTTTCTCACTCATGATTCCAGACTTGAGGGGCTGATGACACCAGGGACACAGACAGCACACATAAGCAAGGTGTGGGAAAGGAGCGCAGCTTTGCCTAACAGTTTTAATTAAGCAGACGTAGAATAACAATTAACTAGAGTCCTTGACAAGCTGCTCTTACAATACCACTAAGAGCAGTCAGACGCCATGGGAAGGCATATTGTGCCATCATAGAAGAACACAGGTCTGTCAGATATGGCTTCTCAGCTACACAACCTACATCCTCTCCTGTCAGGCTGGCTGGTGTTCAACCCAGCCAAAAGCCCAACATTGTGACTCCATTATTACATAGTTACTCCAGAGAGCACTGTCTCCATGTGCCTCTCATTGGGACACAAAGCAGGAGTTTCAGGGAAATGATCTCATAAATCCGGAAATGTTTAAAAATACCACACTGGTTTGAAGCTTGAAGATTCTGCTTAAACTCTGGCCTTATTTCCACCTTGGATATTTGCACAGACAAGATGGGAGTGGCTGCTGGAGAAGCGAGAGTGGAGTAAATGGAAAAGGCAACTATGCGGGACTGGATTCAGTGGGCACCAAGGCCCGGCCCTTCAGATCACTTTTACCTCTGTCAGAACTGAGATGCCCCAACAGAAGAGAAAATTTTGGATTCATTATCTGCCCAAAGATTAAAACAGACTATGTGCTCTCATGAATGAGCAACGAATTGAGAGAAGTATAGAATTTTCACTTCTGATAAACATAAAATGGAATTGCCATGGAAGGGAATAAAAATGGTTTTCTGCAAAGAAATAAATTTGGTAGTTCTGACCAATGGAACATGCCCAAATACCTAACATGGAACAGTGCCCAAAGCTACATCATGTAAAACTGACAACTCCGGGGGGGGGGGGGGTAAAAGGAATATGCGAATTATAGACGAGCTGTATTCTGTAGACTGGACAGCAAACTTGGAATTAAAGAGGCCAGATGCTGGCCATGCATGAGGAAGTATCTTATTTGGCCCTTTCCACACTAGCACTTGGTGGCAGGAAGTCTGAAACGTATTCTGTGCTTCTGTCCTTCTAGCATGCTGTGATTTGCAAGCTAACGAACACTGCCACTTGTCCAGTGCCCATGGCCTGGCCTGGCAGAGTTCTCTGTGCCTTGCCAGCCTAGCCAAATCCATCAGGAAGCACTTTGCCAAGCTCCCTGCTTACCACCCTCTCAACTGTGGAAATGTGGCCTGGCCTCCTGTCCAGGGCTATCCCTATGCCACTTGGCAGCTTGGAAACACATTCAAGAACACAGATCGGGCATGGGGGGCAGCTGGCCTCTTCATCTACCTAACAAAGAAAAAACAGCAGGTTCCTCCAGAGGAGGCTAAGATAGCATATGTAGGAAATCTTTCCTCTTCTTGGATCTTGGAAGGCTCTTGCTTTTCAAAAGCAATTGAAAATTAAAGAGAAGGTCTTACAAGTGTTTCCTATAGGAAGTAATAGATTGATTGGCTACTGGCTGGCTACTGATAGGTGTTACAAGTTTATATGTGCAGAGCTCCCCCCTCCCAAAGTATTTTGACCTTCAAGAAAAGTTAATCCCTTTAGCTTTGAAATATTCACCTTGAATTCTTGTCACACAGATAAACATACACAGACACATAGACTCTGACAGACACCACACACACACACACACACACACACACACACACACACACACACTTCTCCAGGATATACAAGCATTATAAAAACTGGTTTGGCTCACTGATATGAATATGAGTGTGAAGTGATCCCATTTCTTAACAGAACCCCATATTCAAAGTGGTTTTAGTAGAAACAAAGATGCTATTGTGAGGATTTGCTCTTCTAAGTTAATGCTTGGAGTTCATGGAGTGCTTACCCCAGTTGGGCTCCGGGAGGCAGAGATGGAGTGTGGCTTATACATTCCCCCTGGGAATGGCTGGTATGTCCTTCAGCAAGCTGGGCAGCAGATTGTAGGACCTTGGCTGCAGAATGGTTCTCAGTAACAGGCAGCAGGAACTTTTGGAGCTCCTTGCTGGGTTTCATGCTTGAATTGGGCTGAGTCATGGACAGGATAAAAGTTGAGAAAAGCCATCATTTCCCAGACCCTGGATCAGCCTGGATCTGCTGGCTCTAGAAAGAGAGGAGGAAGAGTTTGCTATGGACAAGGACTGGCAAACTTCAGCACAGGGCTGAGCTTCAGGGGGGTTTCCACTCTTAGACTTTGAGAACTATCTATCAGCCATGCATCATAGACGGCAGGCCACACCATAGGTCCTTTAGGGGTGGCATGCTTATAGATGTTGTCACCTGATATGACATGGATGCTACTCTCGTGACCTCTCAGCAGCTAGGATTATCTGAAGGACACCTGGGACCTGTCCAGTCATAGGGCCAGTCACAAGGCCCCATGCCTCTTGGAGGATGTACAGGCAGTTAACAGTTGCTAGGAGAGAGACATTTTCTTTGGTGCTCATAAAGTGCTAGTCCTTCTGTAGGACACCCTTCACCTACACTCAGGTAAGCAACCCTAATTAAACTCATTGTCCCATCAAGCTAGACTTGAGTGGAATTGTTTCTTGGGTCTATTGTTAATACCCTATATGGGGTGGCTAGACCTTTGTTCATCTACCAAGTAAAACTTGACATGGCACACTACAGTGAAATGGGGGAGGGGCTATTCAAATGCCCATGGGCAGAAGGAAAACTGAGACTGGGATTTCAGTCTTGAAACTGAATGGTCTGGCTGAACAGCAGTCTTGTAATTGAGAAAGAAAAAGGAGTTAAAACAGCAATGGGTTGTTGACAGGCAAGCAGAGGGGGACTTGGAACCCTTGAACTCATCATCATTCATTTCCAAAGGGTAATTGCTCCACAGAGATAGAGGCCCAGAAGTTGCAGCCATCTTTGCTGTCACAATGGGCAATTTCATTTGTGATCTAGAGCTGAGGCTCCAGAGTGGATATGTTTAGGATTGGATTCTGACTCTAACATACAGAAAGCCTCACCACTCCCTCATCTACAAAGAAGGATGCTAGTAATAACACTTCCCTGGCGGGGATGTGTGAGGAGCCAATGAGATCATTTAAGCCCAACTGGGCCTATAGGAAGCCCTTGGCACACATTAGCTATCATTTCACTCATTTCTTCAACAAATACACCTTGTGTGCTTATTAAGCCTGAGCCAATCTCAGTGCTCTGTGTTGCACAGAAGTAAACCCAGGGGAGTCTTTGCCCTCTAGGAACAGACACCCCGAGGGAGGAAAGACAATGAACGGCACTTCTAACACAGGGAGGAAGTGCGATGAGAGGAAGCCAGAAGCAGCTAAACCAAAGAGGAAAGTTATCACTCAGGTTGGTCAGGCAAAGCTTCAAGAGAATGTCCCTTTAAGGGGGCACGGGGTGGGTGGGTAAGAAACTACTTGGTAAAGACCAAGATGATAGCCCGAAGGAAAGCTCAGAAAGATGGCCAACACGGGCAGCACTAAGGATTTTAATAAACAAGATGATTTGGAAAGAAAGGCCGATGCGCTCACAGATGTGGACAGCGGTGTAGGACAAATGTCAAGGGTTACAGCCACAGAGCTAGGTGGAGCCTGGAACTTCACAGATAGTACCAAAAGGCCTGTCCTCTCTCTGGGAGTAAAGAAGGCCCTGGATGTACACAGCCAGGCCCCACATCTTGAATAGGTTGCCACGGTACCCTAGGAGGGCATAGAAAGGCAAACTATCTAGGAATTCCTGGCTGTAGTCCATGTTAGAGGTAACAGGGCTGCCTGGGGGCAGTGTCGTACAGAAGTAATTAGGAAACGAACTTGACAGAACTCATAGGTGAGTTGTATATCAACAACGGAGGGAGAAACCCAGGCCTCCAGCTCACAGGACTGAGTAAGGTGGTGCTGGTCTCTGAAGCAGGTCAAGTAGGGAGAAAGCAGGCTGAGAAAGGGAGTCCCGGGAGCTTAGATCTATGACAGGCTGGACTGGTTTAAAGAACCAGGGACAGGGATGGGATCTTAGGAAGAAAAAGGGGGTGAGCTTGGTAACAGAGGCTCAGGAGGCTGTCTGGGCAGACAGCTTGGGAGCACAAAGGGCTGAAGCCTGGCTCCTCTCTGGTTCACCCTCTACCACCTTTCCCAGGCCCCAAATGTGGCTGCCTACTTGACTTTCCAGTCCTTGCAGATGTTGCTGGTACCATGACAACAGCATCTTTACTGGTCCTCTTACCTTTCATCTGCTCTCAAATGCATTTTGCTCCTCATTGCTCCTGAAGACTGACCTTTATAAGATGCTGCATAAACTGGGTTACTTCCATGCTTAATAAACTTCAATGGCTCCCTATTGCCTTCAGGATTCAAGTAAATCTTTTCAGTGCAGTGGTTTAATAACTTTCTACTCACATAGTCGCTACATGTTTGTTCAAAGAACTGAACAGGAAAGGGAAGTGGAACAGTTAGCTGCCTGGTACTTGGAAATGGTCAAAGGGGGCCTCAGAATTCCTCAACATCCTCACTACCTCTCCATGTCCATTCTATTGGTGACAACTTGGTCCCCTATATTGCCAAGCACCGGAGTGCCCTGGAATTCAGAAACAAGAAGGTTCACAGACACTGAATAATTCCTTGTCTTGGGAAGACCTCCATGGTATGACCCTTCTTCTTTCTTTAATTTTCTCATTATAATACCTACTGCCATTCCTCAGAGAAGTGCTTAGGAACTGCAGGTCTCTGGTTGTGGGGGCCCATAGGGGCTCTCTAGTGAGACCTTACTCAGGGTCAGAGAATTGGGGCTTGCTTTACCCAGCAGGGCTGCATAAGAGGATGATTTGGTCACAGGCGTGGTTACCAGGTGTTTTGAAGGGTCTATACTTGGCTATACACTGTGCTTTGATCTTGCAGGGGAGGGGTGTCTTTTGCCTTGCCGCTTGACATTGTATAAATAACCCTTTGGAATAAATTTCGAGGCAACTGGGTATTGACCCAGGTTCCTCCCGAAACTATCCTGTGTAGAGACTCTGTCCTTCTTATGGCCTCTTTCTATCTTCCTATCCGATATTTTCTCATTCCTCTCTCCTCCCTCCAAGAACCCTTTGACAGGTCAGAGCTAGACTCCAGCAGACTCCCACATACCTTCAAAACATCTGGTAAACATTCCCCTGGCCAAATCATCCTATTATTCAGCCCTGCTGGGTAAAGCAAGCCCAGATTCTCTGACCCTGAGTAAGGTCTCACTAGATAGCCTCTGTGGGTCCCCACATCTTGTGTTATCCTTTCTCCTTTTACAAATTCCCCCCTCAGCCCTTCCATCCCTGACTCTAACATCCTTTCACTTTGGGATAATTACTAGTTATTATTTAGGCTGCATCTTAAAACTTTCTCCATCACTTTCCAGAAACATTCTGCAATGCCTCTGGATGAACTGGGTAGTGGGTCTTCTGCACTCTCACTTCTGGGCTTCCTTTCCTCTGTCACATGTCCTCCCCTCTTTCATCCTTTCTCTCCTTCTCTAATCAACAAGTTCTCCAGGGCCAAGGCTGAGCCTCATTCGTGTTTAGATCACTGCTAATACCAGAGTAATCCAGGAATAGACAGTGGGCACGCTACTGTACAATGGATACACACTACTGTCCCTGAAATCCCACAACCAAGCTTGGCTCCCTGACCGTGTAGATGTCAGATGCCCTAACTACATAACTCTTGCCTCCTTCAAAGAGTCAACAATCCTTGCAGCAGCACAGGGCATACTAGCAGGAAGGTTCATTAGCATACCAGGGGGAGTCACTGTAGGAAAGATGTTGGCCAGAGTGTGGCAGGAACGGGGTTATAAACTAGAGCAAGTGAACTTTGGGGAGTAGCATCATTTAATTGTTGTAGCTTGCTGTTTCCATTATTCTAAGAAGCTGGGGGTGGAAAGTGAACATAAAACAGTTAAGCCATTCCCCCAAAGGAAAATAGCTAGTAACTTTCACTGGAGACAGTGTCTAAACACTGAATGGAAAAGGAGAAAGTAAATCAATTGTGTAGCTATTTTTGACTGGGTGAAATGCTCTCAGAATCTCTCAACATCCTCAGCCTTTATAATCCAGTAAGTGATACCCTGGTCCCACACAGCCCAATAAACCAGAGAATCCTGATATTTTAGAATTAGAAGGATCTTGTAGCCCACATAATCCACAGCTTCATTTCAAATATCAAAGAGCGAACGTTTTGACACGTAAGTGTACATGTGCTATATCCAGTGAAGTGTGGGTTTCAGGGAGTAAGAAATTGGAAAATACTTTAAAGGCAAGGGGTTGAAAATAATACCCTGAGAAATGTGGAGCATGAGGTCCTCCACCAGGGAGCTCGAAGCTTATATAAGAAACAGATCTTTTAAATGGAAGATCACCCCAAACCAGACAGAATCAGACCTAGCCTTTTAGAGACGGAAGCGTGTGGACAGCCACCCCAGGTATAAGTCAGCCAGGCAAAGAGGGTAGTGTGGTGTCCTAGGCACAAAGGAACTGCATTCACAAAACAGCAGATATCTCCCTGCAGTCCATGGGGGAGAAATCAAAAGGAATATAGTCAGAGAACGCGTCCATCACCAGCTGCAGAATGGAAGACAGGACTTGGATGCCAGTGGGAAGCTGCAGCTAGGGAAGAGAGGTATGGCAGAGGGGGGAAAGAGATGGGAAACCAAAACAACACAGAAAGACTTAAGAAATGCTGAATCGATAGTGACCTCGAAACACCGGGTTGTGGATGGGTCTGAGTGGTTACGAACAGAAAGGAGTCGTGGGGTGATGGAGTGTTCTGGTGTTGGTGGCTGAGTAACTGGGCGATGCCACTCACTAAGTGGGGAACACCCAGGTCCTATGTCAGACAGACACGGGGAGAGCATTGCCATTCAATGAGCACTTACTGTGTTCCAGGCCTTAAGATCAGTGCTTCACCTCTTACCACCTCATCTAACCATCATCATTTCAACAGTATTTATTAGTAATATTATATTCAATGTACAAATACAGTATTGCACAGGCATGTGTACGCTTCAGTGACTGAGCCCAACTCAGACATGGAGCCGGATAGAAATCAACAAATACAATTGAATTTGAAATGCTAATTAGACATACAAATTGGATAGTAGCCAAAATCTAGATTTCAGGAGAAAGATTCACCCTGCTGTCCCAGAGATCAAGGAAAGAAAAGGTTTCGATATAAAGGGAGTGAGTGATTGGCAACACAAACTCAGCTCGGGGATTAAGGCAAACACTGAGATAGGTTATAGGATTTGGCAACACAGACGTTATTGATCCTAACCGGAGTGAGTAACTCCATAAAGTGGTGAACACAGAGACTATTTGGGGTGAGCTCCTAAAATGGGATGTGGAGGCAGTGAATATAAGGTTTCTGCAAGAACTGTACTCTAAAGAGGAGCGAAGAAACAGGGCAGTGGAGAGAAACATGGGGTCAGGGACAGAACCAATTTAAGGATGGAAGTCTAGGCTCTATGTAAAGAGAATGTTGATGTTAAAATAAAGAGAGACTGGGTCTTAGGTAGAGTGGATGGACCTTGAGGGACACAAGGTAAATGTTCAAGTCACTGCAGGCAGGACATTTGGATCCAAACGTTCTGATGTTTGGATAAGCTGATGGAGGTACTACTGGGAGACTGAGGCAAGTTCCTTCTTATTCTTATTCTAATTTCT
>CABHPP010141213.1:2788-29759 GCA_902168425.1 Peromyscus attwateri
TCTCTCTCTCTCTCTCTCTCTCTCTCTCTCTCTCTCTCTCTCTCTCTCCTTTTTTCTCTGTGCGCGCACGCCTGGACTATTTCACCAGCCCAGTTCCATCCGTTTTGCAATGGCTAAGCGCCATTCTGTTGTACATAGGTACGATCTTTATCTACTCATCGGTTAACAGACACAGGATGTTACCATTTCTTGGCTCTTGTGAATAGTCCAGCAATGCTGGGGTTCAGATGATTTTTTTCATGTGCTATTCTATTTCATTTGGATTTATACCTTTTAGTAAAATTTCTGGACCACACGTTCTGTTTATAACTTTTGGAGGAAACTCTACTGCTCCCCACAATAGCTATGCTAACTTACAGTCCCACTAGTAGTGGTTTTCTTCTCCACACCCTCCCCGGGACTTCTTACCCTTAGGCTTCTTGATAACAGCCATTTGAACTAGAGTGAGGCAGTTTGTGGTTGGTCATCATGGTTTCGAGTTGCATTTGCCTGATGATTAGTGATATTGAGCGTTTTAAAAATATTTACGTTGGCCATTTGTGTTTGTCAGCTGTCTATCATTGTGACAGAATGCCCTAAATAAAGAACTCAGAAGGATGGACAGTGTATCTTGGCCCTACTTTCAGAGGGTTCATTTCACTTGACTGGAGAGTGTAGTGGGGGCCTTTTCACCCCAGGCAGAAAAGGGAGAGAAGAGGGGCTGGGGTCCCCATGTTCTTCCAGGGCACTCCCAATAGCCTAATTCCTGCCTCTGTGACTTACTCCCTATAAAAGTTGTATTAGCTCCCCTCCCAGGAGTGCTGTGGGCTGAGGACCCAGCCTCAGATGGGCCTTTGGAGGACATTCCGGCCCTGAATTGTAGCACTATTTGCTTGGCTTCTTTTTAATACCTATTTAGCTCTGTTGCTCTTCCTTGAGTCTCATTAAGTAGGCCAGGCTGACTTTGAACTCTGATTCCTCCTGCTTCAGCCTCCTGACTGGTAGAGTTACAGACATGCTTCACCATTTTGAAATTGGGTTGTCTTGTGATATTGAGATTTTAGAGATGTTAGCTACATATTTGTATGTATTTCTCCTTCCTGGAGCTTTTCTTGCCATTCGTAGTACCTTCATTTGCTCTCTTAGTTTGATCATAATCCCATGTGCCTATTTTTGTGTCTTATTCCTAAAAATCATTGCTCATTCCAATGTCCAGAAGCCTTTTCCTATGTTTTCCTCTAGTGTTTTCATAGTTTCTTTCTTGTTTTGTTTTTTTTTAAATAACTGTATACATTTGGATAGAAACATTGCATCTGGGTGGTGGTGGTGCACACCTTTAATCCCAGCATTTGGGAAGCAGAGGCAGGAAGATCTCTGTTTGAGGCCAGCCTGGTCTACAGAGTGAATTCTAGGACAGGCTCCAAAGCTACACAAAGAAACCTTGTCTCAAAAAAAAAAAAAAAAAAAGAAAAGAAAAAAAAAAGAAAAGAAAAAAGAAAGAAAGAAACAAACATATTGCAGGCCTACACAGTGTAAGGTATTTGCTTTCTGTCTGTTGACTACAGGGCTGTTGATAATCAGGTGTACGTGGCTACAGCCTCTCCTGCCCGGGATGACAAAGCCTCGTATGTGGTCTGGGGACACAGCACTGTTGTGGATCCTTGGTGAGTATGTCTTAGGCTGTGCTCAGCTGGAAACTGAAAGATGACACAGGACTATCTCCCCCGAAACGCCTCCTCTCTTTTACCCACATGTCCCAGCAGGCATAAGGGGGGCTTCCACTTCCAATCCCTGTGAGGAAAACCATCCTGCTTGCCAGGTTGTCCTCAGCCTTTGTCCTCCTCTGCTTGTCTAAGGAGCTGTCTTGGCAATCATACAAAATTAGTAAGGCAGCAACAGTGGGGTAGGCAGTTGGTTTTAGTAAAAGATTCCAGAATTCTTAGCTTTAGTGACTGGTGCCAGGGTAGGAATGAGAAAAAAGGCAAAATATTACTCCCCATGTAACTATTAGAAAGATAGGGGAATGAGTTAAATCAATGATTCTCAACCTGTGGGTCATGACCCTTTCGCAGGGATCTCATATCAGGTATCCTGTATATCAGATATTTACATTATGTACATTTATTTTATTATACTTATTTTATATATATATATTATCCGTAACAGCAAAATTACAGTTATGAAGTAGCAATGGAAACAATTTTATGGTTAGGGGTCACTACAACATGAGGAACCATATTAAAGGGTCACAGTTTTAGGAAGGTTGAGAACCACTGGGTTAGAGGAAAGAGCTGTCCCCTGTGAAAAGGTAAAGCATTTACCTTATGTGAACATAACATCTGTCCAGTAGCAGAGTTTTCTTCATGGATAAGCCGCACAGTCGGCAACTGTAGGTCTAAGTTTACAGCATACATTCACACATAGGATTTCAACTCAGACATGCGTCCCTACTAGAACTTTGGACTTTAGAAGCTGGCTTTAGTCCATGGTACTTCTGTGTATGTACACACTCACACACAAAAGCATTTCTACAATTTCAGAATAAACAGACCAGTCATCAAACCAAGAGTTTAAAGTTTAAATATCCCTATGGGGTCCCAAGAGGGTTTCCCGTGTGTGTGTATGTGTGTGTGTGTGTGTGTGTGTGTGTGATGCAGAGGCTTCACAAGATGTGACGACCGATTCTCAGTAGTTCCCCACAGCAGGGTTTGTGGGCACTGGAGAACTGGAAGGGTTTGGCTGGCTTCTCCCCAGTGTGTGTGTGTGTGAGATGCAGAGGCTTCACAAGATGTGACGAATGGAGAACTGGAAGGGTTTGGCTGGCTTCTCCCCAGTGTGAGTGTGTGTGTGTGTGTGTGAGTGTGTGAGATGCAGAGGCTTCACAAGATGTGACGACTGATTCTCAGTAGTCCCCCACACCAGGGTTTGTGGGCACTGGAGAACTGGGAGGGTTAGGCTGGCTTCTGTCATGTTCCTGTCCAGATGCTGGTGACAGGCTCCACAGCCAGTTCTGATTGCTACCTAGAGTGGCTGTTTCTGAAGAGGAATTGCATGTGCCACCCTTTTATTTCTTCTGCAGGGTTTTGGTGCCCTCAGGCCTATGCTGACACTGAGGTGATTGGTGCCTGGGGGTTACATAGAGAAAGAACTTTGAATTTGGCAGGACAGACGGGTGGGAATTAGGAAAGAGGATTTAATCAAATGAAACTAATGGTATTAGTAGTTCATCCTTTCCAGGAGTTTGTGACTGATGAGTACAGTCAGTTATGCCAGACGGTTTGTTATGACATATTATTCTAGAAATTAATCATTTCTCTAGATGGGTTTTTGAGTACTGGATACTGGAAATAGTTTTCCAGATTAGCCTTCCCCTGGACTTTTGAAGGGCTGTTGCTCCTGCCAGCATATAGACTCTTACCACTTTTATTCAGACTTTGTGGGCTAGTCTTTCCCCCAGTCTGAAACCAGAACTCATTAGCATAGGGAGCCAGGGATCTTAGCCACACATGTAGAGGTTCTAGTACAGGGGTTCTCAACATTCCTAATACTGCGACCCTCATGTGGTGGTGACCCCAACCATAAAATTATTTTTGTCACTACTTTATAACTGATTTTATGTTTTCCTATGGTCTTAGGTAACCCCTGTGAAAGGGTCATTCAACCCCCAAAGGGTTAATGACCCATAGGTTGAGAAATATTGTTCTAGTAGATCTGGGTCCTGCACAGGCCCTGCCACACTACCCTCTGGTGCGGTAGCATCTGGGAGGGTATGAGGAACTGATGGAGACTATCCTTGGAAGAGCTTCACCAGGAAGTAGTATTGGTACTTCCTGTTGATTATTGATAGCTCTATTCCCATATATTTATAATCATAGAATAGCTATCATTTTCTAGCATTTATTAAACAACATAAATAGTAGGCCCCAAATTTATACCGTTTTCTTGCTTTAGATCTTAGAATCTTTCTTTTGGCCTGTTAGACAAGGAGGAAAATAGTGAGAATTTGACTATCACCAGATGTCAGTGAATCTCAATTCATTCTCTCAATCTCCTTCAGGGGACAGGTCCTAACCAAAGCTGGCACTGAGGAAATGATCCTATACTCAGATATAGGTAAGATCTGCACTGCTGTGGTTCAGGTGTCCTGCTCTTCTGTTCTGGTTGATATTCTGGATCTGGTTCTGAGGACAAGCTCTGGGTCTCTGTCTCACTGGGCTTTGTTGGTTTGAATTGAGCCCAGGACCAGCGCCAGGACAACAGCATCCAGACTAGGCGAATGTTACTGAGTCACTTGCTAAGACTGGTTGGTTTTAGTCTGGGGAAGAATCCCGTTGGTTGGTAAGGAATTGCAAATTATTCACCATGCATGTTCCTGTTTTTGCAGACCTGAAGAAGCTGGCTGAAATTCGGCAGCAAATTCCCATTTTAAAACAGAAAAGAGCAGACCTTTATGCAGTAGAGACAAAGAAGCCCTGAAATTTGTTCCTGACATATCACAAGCAGGATGGTACTCTGTATGATAATCAACTTTACTAAATCCTTTTTAGGGACAGTGCTAGAAAATGAACCCAGCCTTACACACGTTAATTCCACCACTGATCTGCATCACAAGCCCCTTATTGAGTAAAGACTTTTCTTTAAATTTGCTTGGTACGATGTTCTAGCCCCCCTGATAAAGAACTACTTAGGCTGGTGGTTCTTAGGCATTTCAGTCTTAAGAACCTTTTGTACAATTAAAACCTGAAGACTAAGCATTCTTGTTCGTCTGTGTAGCTAGTGGTAGGCTGGTCAAGGTGTGACACTCAGCTGTCTGAGAAAATGGACTCTTTTGGAATACTGATTTCCACAGTGCTAATATCCCAAATGTTTTCAAAAACATTTTTATTAAAATTGGTTTTCATAAAATATATTTTGATGTTTTCCCCCTCTCCAACTCCCCCCACCCATCCAACTTTGTTCTTTCTCTTTCAAAAACAAAATACTCTACAAAAATGAAAATCAAAACCAACAAGCAAAAGACAAATAGAAATAAAAGCAATAAGACAAATAGAAATAAAAAGTCCACGAAAAAGAAAACAATGGAGTTTAACATGTTGCTTCTAAACAGTAATAGATGTGCAGTTGGGCTCCGTGGTCTGTACAATACTGCTCTAACACAACTGATTCAATATATAATAGCTATTTACCATACATATATAGAGACAGATAGATAGCCTTACTGTGGTTACTCACAGAAGAGCAACAAAATCAAGTGACTAAAAAATGAAATATATGATTTGGTAAAATTTGGTACACATATAAAACTATGAAATACCAATCAAGAAAGTGAGTATGTGTACTACCACTAGAAGTTTCCTATAAGCTTTAAACATATATCATTCATGTCCATGTGTGGATATGTCAGGTGCTCTCAGAGGCCAGAGGAGATCCCCAGAGCTTCAGTTAGAAGTATTCATGAGCTGCCCAATGTGGGTGATAGGAACTGAATTCAGGTTCTCTCCCGGAGAACGGAGAGCAGTAAGCACTCTTAACCATCCCTTCAGCCCTCCCTATAATCTTGTAACCTCTAACTATTCAATGACTGGTAAGCTTTCCCACCACAGAATACTTTGAATTTTCTAGAATTATGTAAAAAGTGAATTACAACCTAGTACTTTTATTGGTACAGTTTATCTTACCTGTGCATCAGAGATGTATTACTTGATGGACATTTGAGTTCTTCCCGGCTTTCAAATCAAAGAGTTAGAAACAAAGGTTTTCATGTCTTCAGGAGTGGAGTGGTGGGTTCAAATACCTATTTCACTGTTAAACTGTTTTCCAAAAGTGGTCATACCATTTTATACTGCTGCCAACAATTGTATGAGTTCTAGTTGTTCCCTATTCTCTATCCTCATTGACACTCAGGATGGTTAAGTTTTTATTATACTTTCTTTTTTGGAGATGGTGTCTTGCTATGTAGCCTATACTGGCCTTGAACTTGGAGTTCTCTTACATCCGCCTCCCCAGTGCTGGGATTATAGGCACCGTGCCATGACCAGCTTCTTCACTGTTAAGTTTAATATTTCTTTCTTGGGCTAGAGAGATGGCTCAGTGGGTAAAGCACTGGCTTTGCAGGCCTGATAACCTAGTTCAGTCCTCGGAACCTATGATGGAAGGAGCCAATTCTAGAAAGTTGCCTTCCACATGTATGCCTCATACAGTAAGACAAAAGGTATTTCTGAAAATTGATTTATCTAATGACTGATACTAACCTCTTTTCACATGTATCTTTGGTATCAGTTGATACCTTCTGCCCATTATTTTTATGGCTTTATTTATCAAGTGTTAAGTTGCTTACCTATTTTGATGTAAATTCTTTTTCAAGTATTGTTTGACAGTCTCCTACTCTGAGGGGAAAATGACATTTACCCTTCCCACACTGGGGATTAAACAGAGACTTCACTGCTACACACGTTCTTTCCCACACAGTTGGAACTTCACCCATTCTTAGTATTTTGTGTCTTGCCATGGACCTTCCTATCTCTGCTTCCTCAGTGCTGAGATTACAGGCTTCTGCCACCATGCCAACTAACTTTTTTCCCCCTTGAGACAGGGTTTCTCTGTGTACCCACCATGGGTGTCCTGGAACTCACTTTGTAGACCAGGCTGACTTTTTGAACTCATGGAGATTCACCTGCCTCTGCCTCCTAAGAGGTAGGATTACAGGTGTGTGCCACATCCACCTGGATAATTTTCATTTTTTAAAGAATTATTTGAAGAACAAACATTGTGCATTTTCATGAAGGACAAGTCATTTTTTATTTTTTAAAATGATTATTTTTATGTTTACTTATTTTGCCTACATGCATGTTTGCACAGCACATGTGTCCAGTGCCTGACTCCAGAAGCTAGATCTACAGCTAGTTACAGACCGTTTGTGAGCTGCCACATATGGGTGCAGTCCTTGAAACCAAACCCCTCCAGCCCTCCTTTATCTCCTTTTGAAGTTTGTTCTTTTTCTGTTGTATATCAAACCCAAGGTCACTAAGACTTTATTCGGTGCACTCCGAAGTTTATGGCTTTAGCTTACAATCACAAGTCCACCCCCTAAACAGTATGAAGAATGGAGCCCCATGACAACATCTAACAGGTGGTTTTCTAGGCTGCTGTACAAGTATAAGATACAGATAAAGGACAAAGGAAGGGGTTCTTCAGCTACTGCTCTCCAGAGAGCTTTGTTTCATTGTTACAGGAATGAATAGTCTTAGAATTTTCCCAACCATACTAATAAAAACCTGTATATGTCTATTTCCAAAGTTAGTCTTAACCAACAAGAGACTGACTGAAAAGGGTATTAGTTAATAAATGAACAAACTACCTATCTCTGTTACAAGAATAGATAGAAAAGCTTGAATGTAGTATTTATTTTGTGAATTTACATGTGAAGCCATTTACAAAAGAAAAGATACAGACAGATGCAGCTTTAGTGCAGTTTCAAATATGTTCACAACAGGCAAAAAAAGTTGGTGAGTATTTGGAATGACAGTACTGAATGGCACATGCTTCATTGTTTCCTACCCAGCCCCAAGAAAGAAGGGAGCAGAGTAGAAAATGTCAGTATCAATGTAAATACAGCCATGCAAATAAAAAAAAAAAAAAAAAAAAAACTTTTTAAGCGAAGAGGTCACATTCAGAGATGTAGGACATTCCTGTATTTAGGGTTATCATCATTGGAGAATTATTTCAGAACAAAACGATGAGCTCTCCAACTTTCCATTATCTCAATCAATCACCTTAAATCATATTAACTGCCCCTACTGAAATCAGGCTTACCAATATTGTCCAAAGACTAACTTTGAAAGAGGAGTTATTTCTAATAGTTTCTAAAAAGACAGCATTTGTAGACAGAATCATTTGGTTTCAGTGGGATGAAGCACCCTTTTAAATAAGAGTGTAAAATGCTCCTTTACTCTCAACTATGTAAACTATAGTTAGACATCATGTCCATAAGTCTTAACAGACTTGCTCTTTTTTTAATCATTTCATGTAAATAAACCTCTACCTGTCCTGGATCTTGGAAACAGACTCAGTAAGAATCCGCCCCCCCTCCCCACACACACACCAGAAAAATCCAGCATATAAATAAGCAAAAGGATAGTCTGTGAAAGTAATGAATGGAAACATACCTTAGTGATTCCAAAGAGAGGATGAGGTATAGATAAAAATGAACAGAACAAAAGTAAAGTCAGCTGTCAGTATCCCTGGAGATGTAGACATGGACCACAGTCCTTAGAGGTCAAGGTTACCTCAATACAAAAAGTACTCTATGTATTGGACATCTCTGAAAATACTGGCTCAAAATCCCTTAAGTTAATACAGCCACAGCTAAAGCATTAAACTTGTCATTTCAAAAAAGTATGCTCTGGCTCCAGGACTGACATCCTTTTTGAACCTTTACCATATTTCTGTCACTAGAAAATTTAAACTAATTAAATATTCCTATATATCATCACATGTACTCCATCTGTATGTGGGTTGTTCACATACACTCACTTTCTTTAAAAAGCACACTATTAAATAGTACTTACTATGGAATAGGCACGGGCAATTATATACACGTCTCTTATCTTACCTTCCTTGTTCAGTCCCTCATTAATAGTCTTCCCGTACAAGTATCAATCAGAATAGTTTGCTTCTGCATAATTGACTAAAGTACTACAGAATCAGAGGCACTGTGCATGCTGACAATAGCTTAAAGTCTTTCAATTTTACTGAAATCCATATTGAAGCTTTTCATCCTTCAAAAAAATTAAAAAGGATTAATTGAATATAAAAGAAGTCTATTTTACAGCACTTACTATGTTAAAGACCAACATACTATAAAACACTCATATTATACAAACAGCTATAAAAACAAAATCAATCAGAACATAATCCCCACCCCAATATAAAAAAAGCAAATCAACAAATCAAAGTTTTTATTTGCATGGCCAATTACTGTTTGTATTCTACAAGTTTGTTTTCATATCCCTTTAACAGATTCTAAGCTCTTGTTGCACAGGGAATAAAAGCTGCAAGACTGCAAACTTCCTTCAACAGCCACGCCCACAACACCTAAACATGAAACAGATGTAATGAATGACAACATCACAAAGGGAATACGAAGTTCCACCATTCAACACAGTTCATGACAGTGTGTTCAGGGTTCAGTTGAAGAGGGGGTAAACTTCTTTTAAAAAGAGTCAGTCTGCTTTCCCCTTGGTTTTATAATGTTGGTGGTTTTAATCCATATTTCTTTGCTACTTCTGTCTGGGCATGGGCAGCATCGCAAAGTGAATACAGATGAGCCATCTCCATTTCTGATTTGGCCAGGTTGATAGCTTTGTTGAACATGTCAATGGCTTTCTCCATGTTTCCTCTAAAAAAAGAAATCAAAATTTCAAAGATTCTTTAACAAGCACTTTTCAATAACCAATAAAGTTTAACTGTGCTGCATGAAGCCTTCAACTATAATTCTAATAAAATGGTTTTTTTCATAATAAACAAGAGTGCCTAGCACAGCACACTGAAAGTACCAATGAATTCTAACTATTCTTAAAAATACTATTCTATATTATCTTATATCCTTCGTTTAAATACGGTAAGACTAGGGCAATTAAATTATTTGAAAATCACAATTCTTCCTGGGGCCTAAAAGTCTCCATGTTTCTGCTGAAATGTGAGGCTTATGGCAACAACCTCAGAGAACACTAGTAGCCCTCAGAGGCCTGCCCCTTAAAGGACCATGTAAGCCCACACTCTTATTATCTCATCTCTTACCCCAAATGCTCAAACCTGTGAACTTCTATGCAGTCACAGGTCAATCTCAGTTCCTTGATCATGCCAAACCTCAAATCTTTGCCTTCTAGGACCTATTTCAAACAGTGTAACTTTACACAAAATACTTCCCCACCTTCTCTTCCCAGAAGAATTAACCACTTTATTCCCAATATTCCCCAGAGTTCTACTGTCCCTATATTCATAGGCAGATCAATGTTCACACCATCTACTAGCTCACTGATGGGTACCTTTCAGTTCCCTCAACTAATAAGTGGATGAACATGCTGTGGCTAACAAAGTTTACCTCTTACAATTTATGCGTTGCTAAGTTTTATAGTTACTAAGAAACAACTGTTTAGGAAAACTATATATCATACATGTGTACGTGTGTGTAATCCTGTAACTAAAATCAAAGTCAATATTATTTAACTGCCAGTTAGACTGTAAGAACCCCTAAAGGTAACCATATTTATCTTCCTACAGCATATGGCATAATTAACTACTTTAGGAGTTCACATGGGGCTATCTTTTCAATAGCTACAGACCTACAAAATTTAGCAGAACCAGCAATGCCAATCATTTAATTTTAAGGTAGGATTTACAATGAACTCTTTACTTTTTTGAGACAAGATTTCTAGCCCAGCCTTACCTAAAACTCCCTGTATGCCTAGAAGAACGCTGAACTTCTCTGATCCCTCTGCCTCAACCTCCTCCACAAGTTCTTTCAGAAGTCTGTCCCATGCCCAGTTGTAGTGCTGGGGAATGGATGGACTCAGGGCCTCAGGTATGCTGGGCAAGCATTCTATCAACTTAGCTCTATATCCCCAATGGACTTCCAAAGTACAGTTTAACTCATAAAATTCCCTCAACCCCCATCCTTTTAAGGCAATGTCTATGAATACCTTAAATTACATGTGAAGTGTTTTTATATGCACTAATCAAAGAAGAATCCAGAGCTTTGCTCAAGCATAATTAGGAACCACTCTTCTATCCTAGTAAAACATTATTTTATTTGCAATCACTAGTAGTTAAGAATAGGTATTTGTATATACCCGCCATCAGAAGAACCACAATGTTCATCAGTCTTTTGGAGGAAAGAGAGCCACAGGAAGGGCAGCCTAATAGGAACTAGGAAGACCTGTGCTGACTCCTGACAAGTGACAGTGGCAAGATTAGTCACCTTGACCTCAGTGAAGTATGGACTCAAATCTGTCCTCCTTAATATCTCAGGGTGACCTTGTTAGCCTCGGCAGCCTGACTATTCGTTTCTGTACTCTTTAATCACATACTGGGATCATAAAAAGACAGGGGATTAGGTTAACAGAAGTGAGATCTGGAAGACACTGACCTTCAGTACTTGGTCTAGAATACGTACTGGAGGAAATGCCAGTATTAAGATGGTGTAGTCCACTACATACATAGCTGTCAAGAGTAAATGATCTTAAGTGCAATTCTTGGTAAATAGTTACACAAAACAAATAATGGGAAATCAGAACTGTAAGAAATCCAACTAAACCAAGGTTTTTATGAAAATTCAGAAGATGGTACAACTTGTCCAGTTTCTTGGCTGGTTGCTTCCTCGTAGCAGGATCCAGAACCCACTTCAGCCTGGCTATGTGTTCCTTGTAACTGACACTGACTAAACCAGGTGTTTCTGGTCTTCCCACAGGAACAATCAAAGCGAAAAAAGAAATCATACACAAAAAGACCCAGTCTCACTTTTTAAGGGACAAGCATGACAGCTTTTACAAGTGTAACTTTTAATTTGGAAAAATAATGAAATGAGGCAAATCCAACGTCCCTAATTTTTAGGGAAGTGTGCATCAAAAGTCCAGCAAACTTTAAAAATTTAATGGCTATCGATTGATAATCAAATGTATGTAATGAGAACAAAACCCAAAATCTATGGTGCTTCATTACATTTCTAAGAAGAAACTCTAGAAATTACCTCTGCACTTCAATGGTTCCCATGGTTTCATATGCAAAATCACATTTGTTGTCAATTTCAATAGCTTTGCTGATAAGCTCCAAACCTTTATCCAAATCTTGCTTCCACTGAAGTTGAAGTAAACTGGGAATGAAAAAAAGGGGAGTTAGATGGACCCAGTACTGACAGAAATAGAAAGGTATGGTTTGGTTTCTGCCCTCCATAAACACATAACCTAATTCCTAAAGAAAAGCAGACTAAAACAGAACACAATCAACACCACCCTGGAGGCTTTTGGTCCTGACTTCTGATGGTGAATTGCAGCCACAGATCGCGGTCCAATTTTTATCTCTCTATTTCTAAGAAAGAGGGACAACTGATTTTGTATGGAAATACCAAGAGTGACTGACTGCTTCCAAGCCCCTACCTCTCTCCCGGAATTCCACCCTTGTCCTGGAACCGGTTTTGACTGTGGAATCCAGTCCTGGTTTTACTCCTGGCCTCAGGTCCCAGGGGACTGTTGTGTGTTTGGGTCTCATTCCTTTATCTCTTTTCTACTCTGCTCCTGGCACTGGCTGGTTTCTAGTGTACAGTCAGCCTGTGGTCTCAGCTGTGTTTGGTTCCACTTCATGGGAATAAAAAGTATGTTAGACATACTGCCAAAAAAATTGTCCTGCAAATTAAGGCTTCTCTCTTTACTGTGCGAATATAAACTATTTTATCCTTACAAAACTAAAATTGTTATATTTTCAATTTATTGAATATATTATAAATTCTTAATAATTTGATACAATCATTAAAAAAAAAATCAAATGTATGGAATACTTATTTTCTAGCCTTGCCACTTTTTTCCATTTATGTTTATGTGTGCTTCTGTGAATATATGACACATATGTTCAAGTTCTAGTAGAGGCCAAAAGAGGGTGTCAGATCTTCTGGAGCTGGAGTTATAGGTAGTTTAGAGTTGCCTGATGACATGGATGTTGGGATCTCAACTTGGGTCCTCTGGAAAATAAGTACTGTTCTTAACTGCTGAGCAATCTCTCCAGTCCCATCCAGACTTAATTTTAGGGTTTTTTTTCCCCCCTTAAACTCCACCCAAATACGTATATCCTAACAAATACAATAATTATTTTAAGCTTAATTTTTTGGGAAAGGTTCTCACTAGCTCAGGTTGGCTTCAAACTCGAGATCCTTCTGCCTCAGCTTCTCCGTATTTTAATTTTTATATAGCTTACTTTCCTGCAACAACAACAACAAAACACACACACACACACACACACACACACACTACAAATTAGTTTTTAGTTTTGCAGATGGCCATGATGGTACACACTTTAATCCCAGCACTTGCAGATCTTTATGCATTCAAAGTCAGCTAGGACTACATAATAAGACTGTCTCCAAACAAACACAAACAAACTTGCATCCTAAGAGTCTTCCACAACATATTACAATTAAAATGACTAGTTTCATAATTAGTCATAGCAGAAATATTATGAACTTACAAACTATCCGTAAATTTAGGCTGTGTATCACGGAACAATCTACGACCACTGTTTTCAAATACTGTTTAATAAATAAATTCTCCCATTTTGGTTGGGGAAGCTGACACAGACAAGGTACAAAGTGAGAACTGTCTTCTCACATCCATCATGGCAAGCGTGTGTCCACATTCACACATGCACACATATCACACATGCACACATATCACATGCTCATATGCACAAAGATTAAAAAAAATTTACATACTGTAAGAAATCAATCAATTAATTCATTGATATGTCTACTCTGAATCATTTCTGTAAGGCTAAAAGAAATATTCTATTACTGTGAAAGAAATTTTAGTGTCTTATTGGAACAAACAGAACCAGAAAAATACATACCCTTTATGAACATAAGTTGTAGCATTATCTGGTTCCAAATCAATACATTTATCATACATTTCATCAGCTTTACCAAACTGTTGTTGATCTGTTAATGCCTATGTGAAGAGAAACTTCAGTTATATATATTAATGTAATTGCTAACCTGAAAGTTAAAAGTATACTGTTTATTAAGTATTTAAGTGTATTTATTTACCATCAAATTACTGTTTGAAATTAATTTAAGCCAGTTTAAATTTTACATCTTAATTATCAAGTTTTTAGGTTGTGCCTAATATAAATATGTGGTCCTAACTGTCCTGTCTTTTCATGAGTAGCTAAATGAAATCAGAGAGTTTGGGAGCTGAAGAACCGAGGAGCCTACTTTAACGACAGCTATCTCATCACATTTTCACGAATCTATACTTGTATGTATTATAGTAATAGTAAGGGAATTAGTCTAAGGGCTAGACTCCTTTCAAAGGGTGCACTATAAATGTACGTTCACTGTCATCAGATTTTCATGGCTACCAGAGCGTATTAACCAGGAGATGTGCTAGCACCTAACCCAAGCGTTGAGAGTTAAAACAAAGTTGATCCTGTATCCCTTCTATAGAAGCTACGACAAACAAGCCTTAGATTCACATAAGCACATGTGTAAAGTCACACTGACATCCTCAGTGAATGAATGCTAGTACCGCTGTGAAGAGGCTGCCTACGACTCAAAGCCACTTAAAAGGGAAAGGAGAAGGGTGATCTGGAGACACGCTGCAGAAGATCTTCCGGGTGCTAGTTCTACTAAAGAGCAGTGGTCTTTGCCTTCCTAATTCCTCACAGAAAGTTGTCCAAATTTCTACAAGTCCTGAATTCTATAACAAATTTCTACAAGTCCTGAATTCTACAACAAAGAATGGTTCCTGTCCACTCTATTACATGACAGATGTCTGTCTTAGTTTACCTTTATATAGTGGCATCCCCTCACACCCACCCCCCCCCCCTCCCCTGTGGTTTTTCGAGACAGGCTTTCTCTGTGCTGCTGTGGTTGTCCTGGAACTTGCTCTGTAGACCAGGCTGGACTTGAACTCAGAGACCTGCCTGTCTCTGCCTCTCGAGTGCTGGGACTAAGGTGTGTGCCACCACCACTGCCCAGCTAGTGCATGCTCTTATAGTTACTTTGCATGTGTAGTGAGCAACAACACGTCATTTTTATAAAGAACTGGGCGGAACTAAGACTAAAGAGACAACAACTTCTAGGTGGTTTCATGTCCCAGATGATCAGTTGTTGTCCAGTGGCGTGTGGAACACACTGGAAGAACAGCCCCCATACAAACCAACTTTTTTACAGGCCTCCCTCCTTCAATAAACCCTCCAAGTTTTTATGAAATGTCACTAAAGAGCATGAGGGAAAAAAAGATAAAACTAGCAACTTTAAGAAGGGATTGGAGAAGAGTCTACAAAGCAACTTTTTAAAGTTTTCTATTCCTATGATATTTATGGGGAAAATCCTTAGGGTTTTCTTTTGTAATTAAGGGGAAAAAAAGGTAGAATCTGGTATGGTGACAAAGGCTCACAACAACCTCAGCACTTAGCAGGCCAGGTCAAGGAAAATCATGAGTTCAAGGCCACTCTGGGTTGCATAGTAAGATCCTGTCTCACGAAAGGGAAAAAATAAATACAGAAAAGGCAAATTTCAACTGAAAGACAAGGGAAGGAAGTTATCCACTTACACAGATGACTCAAAAATCAGTGTTTTTAAGAATTTCAAATTAGAGTACAGTTAATTTGGGCTTAAATCTTGATTTCTGTAGCTTCAACTCTAAAACAAAAGTTTCAAGAATTTTTAGCCAAACTTTGTGGTTCATGACTTTAAGCCAAGCACTTGGGGGGGGGGGGGCAAAGGGGATGGATCTTACAAGTTTAAAGCCAGCCTGGTGTATGTAGTGAGTTCCAGACCAGCCAAAGCTACATAGTAAAGAAAAAAAAAAGAATTTTAGACAGTAGCTGGAGAGACAGCTGTGGTTAAAAGTCCTGGCTGCTCTCTCAGAAGACCACAGGTTTGATTCCCAGCACCCATAAGGTAGCTAATAACTACCTACAATTCTAATATCAGGGAATTCTAGCTTGGGGAGATAGGGGTTAGACATTTCTCACTTTGGCAGCACATATATTAAATTAGGACATTCCAAGAAAGATTAGTATGTTCTCTTGTGCAAGGATGACAGGCGATTTCATTAAGTAAATAGTTCTGAAAACTATTTTTTATTATGTGATATAAGCTAGACTCAGAAAGACAAATATCACATGATCTATCCATGTACATAACCAAGCGTTGAATTTTTATATGTTTATACATGGGTATAAGTACATGGTTACAGGTCATGAAACTAGAAAGCGGACCACTAATGTGTAAAAAGAGGTTCGAGAGACAAATGGGTAACAGAATACACATAGCATAAAAGTAAAAAAGCAACCAAAAGGGTTACTTTGTATGCTAATTAACGAGAATTTTAAACAAACAAAAGAGAAAGTAGGCAATTACAGCTTAAATAACCATTTAAAGGGCTTTGATAAAGCAAAAAGACCCCCATTCCATGTATATTTTCCCTATCATTTAAGTAAAGAATAAATTTTCTGAAGGCAATTTTGCTAATCCAGTCCTACTAAAAGCACAAGAGAAATGCTTGCCCAGAGCTTCTCCGCCTTCTGAGCCTAGGGTCAGTTTCCAGACTGACTCAGGACCATGCCATGGGCCTTAACAATCAAAGCAGAAACAACGCTGCCTGCATCCACAGAAACTGTGATCAGGCTAGCACAATTCCGCATGAGATCCAGTTTACGAATGCAGTTCTTAAAAAAATATTTACACTTACCTGGGCATAAAGTGCATATCCTTCAGCACACCTTGGAAATTTCTTTATGACCTCTTCAAAACCTTTCATAGCTGCCTGGACTTGCGAAGAATTGTTTGCTGTATATGCCTGGCGATACTGTTTAAAAATCAGAACAACCCAGTCAAAGAGCTAAAGAAACTTCTGGAATCTTAACATATTATAAAAGACACAGAACATTACAAAAGCATTTCCAGAAAAGCAGGTGACTTGTTAATACAATTTGCTGTATCCAAAAAGACTCCAAGGAACAAGCGACTCAGCAGCAGAGAATCAAACACTATGTTAGGACTACAGGACCACTGTGTGTGCTGAAGAAAGCAGAGAAACTCTTAAGGCCTTGCGGTGGTTTGAATGAGAATGGCCTTCATAGGGTCATAAATCTGAATGCTCAGTTCTTACTTTTTTGTGGGGAGGATTAGGAAGTGTGGCCTTATTGGAGGTGTGTCACTGGGGGTGGGCTTTGAGGTTTCAAATGTCCATGCCAGGCCCAGTTTCTCTCCCTCCCTCCCTCCCATGGCTCAGATGTGAGCTCTGGACCACTGTTCCAGCACCATGCCTGCCTGTCTTCTGCCATGCTCCCTGACATGATGACAATGGACACCCTTTCAAAATGTAGCACTCAATTAAATGCTTTCTTTTCTAAGCTGCCTTGGTTATGGTGCCTCTTCAAAGCAACAGAAAACTAAGATGTTAACTAAGCATATAGATGGCATAATGCTGTGAAATGATCCTTTTGTATATTGTAAAGATCTGTTACTCAAATTGGTTTAATAAAAAGCTGATAGGCCAGTAGTCACCAGCTAGATGGAGAGGAAGCAAGATATGCCAGAGAGGTAAATGCCACGAGCTTCAGAGCAGCACATAGATTAACAGAAATGGGTTAGTCTAAGTCGTAAGAGCTAGTTAGTAGTAAGCCTGAGCTATTGGCTGAGCATTTACAATTAATATTAAGTTTCTGAGAGGTTATTTGGGAGTACTGCCGAGACAGGAAAACTCCGCCTATACCATAATTTTGATTTATGCACTTTTCTGCAGTGCCAAAATTCAAAACAAGGACCATATACATGTTAGGTCTTTACACACTCTACCACCAAGCTATAGCCTATCTACAGACTTTTTAATGTAGCAATTTTATTTTCATCTTAAACTTATAAATATTTATAACAACTTTCCTCAAATTGTTTTTGAATCCTTTAAACTAGTTTATGGTAGAGAAGGAATTCTGTTATAAAATCAGGAGTTGGTGGGTAGTGCACACCTAAAACACCAGCATGAGAGGCTGAGGCAGGAGGGTTGTGAGTCCAAGGTCAGCTATGTGTCAAATAACATGCTTCAAACATCTTTCCTCCCTGAATTTACTATTTGAGAAAAACATGATTCTGTGGACAATGAGATATTCATTTTGTGGAATACTAAGAAATACAAATGGTGCTTATAAAATCACAAGTGAAAACAGCACCTACCAATGCAAAACATTTCTGAGCTTGTGCCAGAGCAAACTTGGGTCTTAATCTAATACACGCATCAAAATCTGCCACTGCTTCTTCAACTAGATCCAGCAGAATTTTCAGCTAAGGAAAGAATACATGATTAAATACAATCAAAATAACAGGCTCAACATTTAAACTTGCACTACATTTCTCTATTTCTCTCCTATTATCAGTTAATGCTCAGCATTTATTAATTATTCAACATAGAATTACTTTGAAGGAAAACAAGTCATGATTCTAAAAACTCAAAACATGTCTGATTTAAAAATAAAACATGATAATCCATTTTTCACTGCAATTTGGATAAAAAATAAGAAATGTAAAAAATTTATGTGCCTCTGTACATTTCAGAGTAGGCTAGACTTTATATAATCACCATTCAATTAATTTCAAGACTCTAAAGATAGAAATGGCAAGAATTTTTAAGTGTCATTTCAACACCATGTAACACCTTTCAGAAACACTGAACAAAATTCTCCCCTATAAAGAACTTCAAGTCAGATACATCTGCAATCCCAGTGCTCAGGCTGCTGAGGCACGAGGACTGTATGGTCAGATGAGCTTGCACAACAGGAGAGACTTAGGTCTAAAATAAATGAACAAATATTTTTAGTTGTTATAGGAACTGTTCCTCTCTTCTACTACACTGTACTGTAAGAAGCCATGTTAATTAAGCAACTAGACCGGGTGTGTTCTGGGCGTTTGGCTCCCTGGATAGTGTTGGGTAGCTTACAACTGCCACCACTCCAGCCCTAGTGGATCTGATACCCTGGCCTCCCTGGGAGCCTGCACTCATACACAAACGCCTACAGACACATAGATGTAATTACAAAGAATCATTTCAATGTTTACTAAGTGGGATCAGTGTTTACTCACTGAAAATTTATAACCTAGGTACACCCAATCAACTAGCTGATCTGCCAAGCCCATATATTTTTGCCTTCCCTATCTTCCATAATACCAAAACTATAATAAATATTCAAGATGTAAGTAAAGGCCAATCCAATCTCCAAAATACTTAACCTTCAAGAAATTCTGAAATGTAGTTACCAAGTTATCGACCACAATTGTAGCTAAGCTCAGACCTACCTGTCCTCGGTGGTGATAGACATCTGAGTTCTGAGGATCGATCTCTGCAGCCATGTTGAAATCCTGAGTAGATAGCATAGGCTGCTGCTGCTGCATGCACATGGTGCCTCTTTTGATGAGGGCATTTGCTCGGAGCTACACACCCAAAATAAGAAAATGCTCCTGGTTAATTTTAAAATCCAATTTAGAATAAAAAAAAAATTCTGTAATGCCTACTATAAAGTTCACCCTCCTAAAGACTGTATGCAAGTTTGGTAGTACATTAACTAAACAGAAGACTGATTACTACAAATTTCAGAGCATTTTATTGTACCCAAAGAACTCACACACACAGTAAACGCCTCCAACAGAAACCATGCATCTCTAGTCTATTTCCTCACATTTATACATCTAGAATGTTTCATATATCATATGGCTCCTTTTCTGGTTTTCATTTAGAATTTTCATTGGTGTGGCATGCAATAGCATTGCTGCTTATGGCACAATAATATTTAAATGATAGTGGACATATAGGTTATTTTTATCTTTCAACTGTCATGAGTAATACTGCTGTGAACATTCAGGTATGTATGTATGTCTTAAATTCCCTGGAAACAGCTTTCACAGATTACAAGGCAATTATTTGTTTTAACTTTTTTTTTTTTTTTTTTGGTTTTTCGAGACAGGTTTTCACTGTGTAGCTTTGCGCCTTTCCTGGAACTCACTTGGTAGCCCAGGCTGGCCTCGAACTCACAGAGATCCGCCTGGCTCTGCCTCCTGAGTGCTGGGATTAAAGGCGTGCGCCACCACCACCCGGCTTGTTTTAACTTTTTTAAGAACTGCCAAACTAATTTCCAAAGACTCTTTACCATTTTACATTCCTACCAGCAACACATGGTTCCAATTTCCCTATATCCTTACCAGTATTTGTTACAATCCCTGTTTTTTATTTAGAGTCTGACTGCCTGTGCTTTAGGAATGAAGAGGTACTTCCAAAGTTCTGGCTGACACTGTCCCAGCAGGCAGTGGTGCTGGAGCACTTTCTCATGCTGTCACTGGTCATTTGTACAACAGTCTTCGGTGAGCTGTCCAAATCTTTTGTGTATTCTCAGGTTAGGTTCCCTTTTACTGGTGGGTTCTAAGCTTCTATTCTTGATTACAAAGGCTTTATCATATGAATGCTTCTTGAACACTTTCTTCCATTCTCTGGAAGGTGTTTTCAGTTTTCTGATACTGTCCTTTCAAGCACAGGCTTACTTTAAGCTATCCTCCAACCTCAGACACCCAAGTACAGGATACTATGCCCGGCTCAAAAGTTGTTTTTTTTCTCTTTTTTACATTCATTTATTTACCGTGTGTGGCACAAGCATCTATCACAGGACGTGTGTGGAAGTCAGAGGACAACTTGCTTGAGTCCACCCTTCCTTCTACCCTCGGGGCTCCAGAGACTGAACTCAAGTTATCAGCTTTGGGAGCAAGATCTTTATCCACTGAGCCATCTTGCTGGCACCTTTTTTTTTTTTAAGTTGTATTTTAGGTGTCATATCTCAGAAATCACTTCCTACTATAAGACAACAAATACTAACTCCTGTTTTTCCTAAGAGTTTTATTTTTAGTTCTTACATTTAGGTTTTTGGTTCCTTTTGAGTTAATTTTTATACATGGCATACAGTAGATATTATTGCTCCTTTCTGTTAAAGCTATAGGTCATGATCATAAACACAGGTTTCTTCTTCAAGCAATAATATGTATATTTTATAGCAGAATACAATGGTTTTTTTTGTTTTTTTTTTGGAGCTGAGGATCGAACCCAGGGCCTTGCGCTTGCTAGGCAAGTGCTCTACCACTGAGCTAAATCCCCAACCCTACAATAGTTTTAGTAATTAGGAAATCAGCACAAAAAGAAATTAAGGACAATTTTGTAGGGTAACTTCAATATGAGAATTTAATTTCAAAAGGATTTTAAGAATACTTACAAGAAAGAGCATCATTCACTGACACTTCTATCCAAAGAATTTTTTAGTAGGCCATAGCCACAAGAGGGAGCTAATAGTAGTAACTGCTGTAGAAAAAAGATGTCTATTTTCTTACCTGAAGATAAATATTACCCCTTCAGATTCACTACACCAATAGTAATAGATGCAGATTCCTCCAAATAAAAAATAGCCTTTCAGAGAACTGTTAGCGAAATGCTAAGGTATCAATCGAGCAATGCAACTGTAGAAGAAATCATGTTCACTTTCTGACTTTCCACACGCACACACATTTCCAAAGGTACCTTCACATTAGCGTCCTTCAAACTGATGACCTTATCTAAGTCGGGTTTGGCGGCATTGGCACTGCCAATGAGCAGGTAGAAGGTGGCTCGCAGTAGTAAGGCTTCCGCCATGTATTTGCCTTGAGCATCTATTTCCTTTGAGCATTCGCTTATGATCTTGTCATAGTTTTCTTCTTCCATATACTGTTTAGCTTTTAAATATCCAGAACTGAAGATGAAAGCAAACAGGAGATTATTACTAAGGAAAGGTCAAATGCTCTACCTTGCCAATACGGCACTCCAAACTGTCTTTTCCTCCTATATTAATCTGTCAGAATGGGACTGGAGCTGGGGCTAGAGATTAAACTGACTAGGATTTCTTAACCAGCAGGATTTTCTTGATACCTCAAGAAACAGTTTTCAAGTAGAGGCAACAGCAGGGTCATTGGCAGAATGCTTAGGCTGGTACCCGGATTCTAACATCAGGTAATGTGAGGTGAGCTAATGAGAAAGACACTCTTCTGTAATACGGATGAGGACCTTGTTTTACTTCCTGTCTGGGGCCTATCAGTAGTGTACTCAACAGCTATTCAAGGGATAAGAGAAGAACATGGAAGGAAATAGACAATAGTCATGGCAAGAAGAGTGGCCAGGCCTGTGTTTTGCACAGATCACTGTTTTGTGGAGGATGGAGTGAGTAAGGAAGAAAAACTAGAATTAAAAACATTGAAGTATCTCAAAAATAGATTATTGTTCCACCTTAAGAAGTAGACCCAGTAATTCTAATTGCTCAGGTCACCAGACTTGTGAGGCAAGCACCTTTACCCAACAAGCTATCTTGCAGAGCCCCTAGAATGATCTCTCTTTAAAAACACAGCGAATACAACATTCCTCCTCTTCTTCCTCCCCTGTCTGCTTTTTCTTATCAGGGTCTCTCTGTTTAGCCCTGGCTATCCTAGGACCTGCTCTATTGACTAGGCTGGCCTCGAACTCAGAGATCCAACTGCCTCTGCCTCCTGAGTGCTGGGATTAAAGGTGTGTGCCACCACCTCCTGGGTATAATATTCTTCTTCTAAGATGGTTGCTACTGGAGATGCTTAATGAAGAGGTTTCTGACTAAAAAAAAAAGTATACCACAAGACTTCTAAGATATTTGACTTACGACAGTTGAACATTAACATGGCGTGAAAAATGATAGACTTTGGAAGTATATACTTCAAATTTTTATCTTGCCGTAGACTAGAGACATGTTGCACAATACTGTGCAACGATGCTGAATAGGGGCAGCGAGCCACAGCTCCCACTCACCATAGGACTACAAGTAAATAAGTGACAGCATATTATATTGTTGAGTGGGTTACATAAAGTAAATGCATACTTGACTTACCATATTTTCAACTTACAATGTATTTATAGGGTTTAATCCTTCATAAGTTAAAGGGCATCTGTATTAAAGAGCATTGTAAATTAAAGTTCAATTTCTCATTTCAGTTGTTATATTCTAAATAGTGTTCTCAACCTGAGGGTTGGGCATTACGATTCCTAACAGTAGCAAAATTAGTTGAGGTAGCAACAAAATAATTCCATAGTTGGGGGGTTGCCACAACATGAAGAACTGTATGAAGGGTTGCAGCATTAGGAAGGCTGAGAACCACTGGTCTATACAGAGAAAACTAGTATGTGATTTACAAGAAAAATTATATCAAACTCTTCTAACTTCACACTAACCTTTCACTTTTTATTTTGTTGCTCAGACTACCAGTGTAAGAAAATAGGAGCAATTATATTAAAACCAGATCGAAAGCAAAAAGTTCCCACTTACTGAAAACATGGTAAGTAATTACATAGGTCTCTAAACCCTAAAACAACCCTATAAGCCATGAATTAGAAGTACTAGTTTCATCAAAAAGATGATGAGGCTAAGGCTCAGAGTGAGACCGAACTACAAACCACAAATTGCAGCAACAGTTCCAGTTGTGAGCTCTTCTGAGTTTATGATTCACAGCCTGGCATTGCTCACCACGGCTCATAGAATATGATTAACTTTGCCCTAGTTTTTATGGGATGAAAACTATTTACTTAGCAGAAGAGGAAATTATCTATATCACTGTTACTAAAGTTAAATGACATCTGAAACATATTTCCCAACTATGACTTTCTGAAAGATTGTATACCAATTAACATTTACATATCTTGGTGTAATTGCGGACTTCCTTAAAACTCAGTTATGTTTTACTACAGGGAACAGTAGTCTTCTCCCTTCCACACACATTAATAGATACGCAACTAGTAATATTATTGTCTTCTCTCAGGGAAGAGTTAGTTTAACTGAAAACCACAAGCACTGACAGATATGAATGAATAGGAAGCCTAGATGGCATATATATGACATCACAAGGTCTCCAGCCATAAAGGCACTTGTCCTTTGGTTTCAGCTTTCTATAGAATCAAAGACAAGAAGTCATTAGGAATGTCACTGTCCTGGACAAGCAGAAAAACCTTGAAGAAATTTATAGCATCGCTAATCGTTCATCAGCGTATAAATGAGAACTACCCTGCACTTAAACTTAAGGTAGCACCCTTTATTCAAATCGCCTACCAACAGCGCCCTTGACTTAAGGGGTATTTTCTTGATAACCTCACTAAGATCGTAAAAGCAGTAGCCAGTAAAATCTGAAGTACCAGAGAAATAACAGATAACTGCTAGAAAGAGAGGTATATCTATAGTTATATACAACTTAAAGTTATATGTGACTGTATCTGTATGTAGATTTTCCTTTAAAGGGGACTGTGAATCTGTTTGTGCTCCATGGTCCCAAAGCCCATCCAGCAGACACCATGCTCAGCATACTTACTTTTCTTTTACTTCTAAAGCTTCTCCTTCCTTGTCTTTATCTTCGTCAGACTTCTCTCCTTTAAGCATTGGTTGAGAAATTATATCATCCGTGAAAGAACTGAAGTAAGACTTAATAAACTGTGGCGATGGCATCAGAGGTTCACGGTTCTGAAATTCAACCATGTTTAAGCTTCTTTTTTAAATGAGAAAACACTAATCAAAGAAGCAAGTACACTGCAGAGTAATGACTTATAAACAGTGGATTTTCAGTTTCAAATTAACAGACAGTATTAAGCACTAAGCCACAGGGTAAGACTGGGAATCTAACATGTTTCCCAGGTGATTGTAAAGAATTCCATTATGAATTGCTCAAAAGCAAAAAAGTTCTGGGCCCTAATACAGTTAGTTATATTGCTCTTGGATTAACAGTGCACGTTGATACATGAAAGCCTATGTTAAAGAAACCGGGTATTTGTTGTTCTGAGACAGGGTCTCACTCTATACTGACTAGCTCGTCTTCAACTGGGAATCTCCTTGCTTTGCCTCCCAATTACTGGAACTATAGGCATGCACCACCTAAGCCTAGCTATAGAGATTAGTTACAAAGATCAATGTAGGAGAAAATGGAGTCATCAGTAAAGGAGACGCAAACAAGTGCCCTGAACTCCTGCAATCAGCAGTACACCACCAGTCATTTCTGGCTAAGTTCTGTCACTCTCCCAGCACTCTACTTAACCTCTCCCCTCTACTACTTAACCATAGTACATCTTTTATACTTAATGACATCTCTCCCATTAAAGCAAAACCCTGTAAGGGAAGAGACTGGGCCTTCTCTCCTCTCCCCTCCCCTCTTCTCTCTCTCTCTCTCTCTCTCTCTCTCTCTCTCTCTCTCTCTCTCTCTCTCTCAGATACGGTCTCATTATGTAGCACAGGCTGGCCTCAAATTCATGGTGCTCTTCCTATCCTAGCCTCCCAAGTGCTTGAATTACATTAAGAACTGCCAGCTTGGATCTGGGACCAAACATTTGCACACGCTGCTCTAGCACAGAGCTTTAACTGAATTACATTAAGAGCTATCAGCCTGGATCTGGGACATGTATTTGTATCCGCTGCTCTAGCATAGAGCTTTGTTTAAAAATTAATGATACAGAGCAGGAGTTGGCAAATATTTTTCTATAAAAGATCAGGTGATAGACAGGCACTGTAGACTACATAGACTTTGTATACTTGACAACCACTAAAATGTACTGCAGCAGCACAACGTAGCCCTAAACAATATGCACGTGGTTAACATATAGGAAGCAGACTAGATTTGGTCTTTGGGTTATTGCATGGCAATCCCTAATACATAAAATGAATCCTAGTTTCTGAGTACAGGTCTGGGCTTACTGAAAACGGATATGCCATAACAACCTAAGAGTTGGAGAAGAAGAAATACGACCCAGTTCTAGTTCCAGCTGTTATCATAACACTGTCAGTCTCAAGGACTATCCAACTGTTCCCCAACTCATATTAACTTACCTTGTATTTTTCTTTGGCGTTCTCTTTCCCGAGAAGTTTAAGGACTTTATCAGCTAACAGCATGCTCTGCTCGTTTTGGAAGCCTTCTAATATACACACAGCAGTAACATCTGGAAATGATGTGAAAGCGGAACTATGGAATTATTGTGAAGATGACCAGCAGCATCAAATAGGGACAACTAAACTACAAAATGGCAAACTCAACTCAAAGCAAGGCGGGACTGTTTAATTTTCACGAAAGTATCAATACTTTATTCCTCTGGGGGTTTTCTCACCTGTGAAATGAATGGGCCTATCCTGTTTATTTCTGATGTCTGTCAACGCTCTAACGTTCTGTAGATAGCAAAGAAAACAAGGAGTCCAGAATCTTCTCTCCTGACTAGTAACACAAGGCAAGTGGACACAGTAGGCGCTCTCACCGCTTGCTTTGCTGCCCAGGCTGCTATCAAACTTCCCCACAGAATTAACCCTAAGGAGCTTTCTAAAGCCTTCGAGTTATTCCCTGTCTCTAAAGCTACTTGGCCACAGAACTCAAAATCTGCCTGAAAACACCACTTTCAACTGGTTATGCCATAGCTCACAATCCAGTGGTCTGAAATGTGAAAGAACAGAAGTTCCTTAATTACTTATCCTTTTCCTCCAAGTATTCATTCAGTAGCTGTTACTTCTCTTTCCACTCTCCATTTTTCACAAGTCCACAGCCTAACTCTTCCAAACAAGTCAACAGGGCATTACAATTCCTGCTAACTTTAGCTAGCTCTATCGCCATTCTTCATTTCTCACCCCATTTCTTTGATCTAAATTCCAATCAACCTCTTCTCTGCCAATTATATCTGCTTCAAAGTCTAGTTCAAAGCTTAGTATTCCCATTTTAAAAACAATATTCTTTCAACCATCATATGACGTCACAAAACCTTTAAAGTTTCTAACATGATCTAAATAAAACAGCCACATTCTTTTAAAGGACTCGTTCCTTTAAAAAAAACAAAACAGAACAAAAAAGCTTTTTAGGCTCAGCTCAATGGTGGAAAGTATGCTTAGCATCTGTGAGATCCCGAGTTTTTATTCCCTAGTATCAACCCCAAAAAGTTATTGAAAGAGTAATTGTGGCTAAATTTTATTACTGATGTTTTTAAAGGACTTGTGAACATGTACTGAAAGTACTTTTAGACTGTAGAAATTACACTTTGGTTTAGCTTCACATCACTTAGAAAAATGAACTTTAAAAGCCTGTGACCTGTACTTTAATTGCAGTTTTGGAAGCAGACATGGCCAATTAGAGGCAAAAGAACACTTATAACATTTTCTGAGAATGACACTCTGCAATTGTGTAGAAAAT